>OZ005655.1:88930359-89170359 GCA_963930645.1 Salticus scenicus | reverse complement strand
TATATATATATATATATATATATATATATATATATATTATTTATCTTGCTATACTGATTGTGGTCCCCTTTAGCCTCCCCCCCATGTATATTTGAGCTTTAGTGGGGTTTTTGTCCGGTTGGGATTTTGTCCTATGGGGCTTTTGTCCGGCGGGGATTTTGTCCGGTGGGGCTTTTGTCCGGTGGGGCTTTTGTCCGGCGGGGATTTTGTCCGTGGGGATTTTGTCCGGTGGGGCTTTTGTCCGGGACCCATTTTCCTACACGAATTCACGCAGTAACAATATTAAAAAAAAAAATATATATATATATATATTTTTTTTTTTCAGTTTTTTACTTTCTTCTATATGTAATATAGAGAAAGTATTGGATTCGCGAAAATTTTCGACCTCCGTTTTTTGACGGATCTACACGTTTTGGGGTATCCTGAACACGAATTGATAGTTTTTAAAAAATGTCTGTCTGTCTGTCTGTCTGTCTGTCTGTCTGTCTGTGGTTTAGTATTTTCACCGTATCTCACGAACCAATGAATGAAATTCAACCAAACTTGATATATAGTTGGACCCTGGCGGGGCATTGTGCTGATTAGATTTTGGGATCAATAGCCCATCAGGTGGCGCTGTGATCGCATTTTATGTAAATTTTTAACATGGCAGTATAGGACAAATTTTCGTATTTTTCACCGTATCTCACGAACTAATGAATGAAATTCAACCAAACTTGGTATATAGTTGGAACCTGACGGGGCATGGTGCTGATTAGATTTGGGGATCAATCGTCCAGCAGGTGGCGCTGTGATCGCAAAATTTCGTATGTCACACCGTATCTCACGAACCGATGAATGAAATTGAACCAAACTTGGTGTATAGTTGGACCCTGACATAAACTGGTGCTGATTAGATTTTGGGATCAATCGCTCAATAGGTGGCGTTGTGATCGCATTTTATGCAAATTTTTAACATGGCAGCATAGGACAAATTTCCGTATAAATGGGCATAAAGAGAGTTATTTTACACTTGCGATTGTAAAATTAATATGAGTTATTGATAATAGTAGTAGTTAGCTAGGAAAAAAATTTTGTGCATGGGGGGGCATCGGTTCCCCCCCACCGGGGGGGGAAGTTCCCACCCGGGGGGGCAAAATTTCAAGATGGGTATCTTTCGAAAGATCTCGTCAATACCTTTAAAACGAATGGTTGAACGATAAATCTGTGATAATTTAAACCAAAGTTATCGATTTTTTTTACTTTTAACAAAAAAAAACAGAAAAATATCGCAATTTTTTTTTTTTTTTTTTTTTTAACGAAATTTAACCAAACTTGGTATTTAGTTGGTCCCCGACATAAACTGGTGCTGATTATGTTTGGGGATCAATAGCTCAACAGGTGGCGCTGTGATAGCATTTTATCTAAATTTTTAACATGGCAGCATAGGACAAAAATTCGTATACATGTGCATAATTAGAGTTGTTTTAAACTTGTGATTGTAAAATTAATATGAATTATTGATAATAGTAGTATGTAACTAGGAAAAAAAATTTCTGCATGGGGGGGCATCGCTTCCCCCCCCTAGGGGAAAAATACCCCCACAGGGGGGGTAAATTTTCACATTGGGTATCTTTCGAAAGATCAGGTTGATAATAGTAGTAGTTAACTAGGAAAAAATTTTTGTGCATGTGGGGGCATCGGTTGCCCCCCCACCGGGGGGGGAAGTTCCCACCCGGGGGGGCAAAATTTCAAGATGGGTATCTTTCGAAAGATCTCGTCAATACCTTTAAAACGAATGGTTGAACGATAAATCTGTGATAATTTAAACCAAAGTTATCGATTTTTTTTACTTTTAACAAAAAAAAAACTTAGAAAAATATCGCATTTTTTTTTTTTTTTTTTTTTTTTTTTTTTTTGTAACGAAATTTAACCAAACTTGGTATTTAGTCGGTCCCCGACATAAACTGGTGCTGATTATGTTTGGGGATCAATAGCTCAACAGGTGGCGCTGTGATAGCATTTTATCTAAATTTTTAACATGGCAGCATAGGACAAAAATTCGTACAAATGTGCATAATTAGAGTTGTTTTTAACTTGTGATTGTAAAATTAATATGAATTATTGATAATAGTAGTATGTAACTAGGAAAAAAAAATTCTTCATGGGGGGCCATCGCTTCCCCCCCTGGGGGGATAAATTTTCAAGATGGGTATCTTTCGAAAGGTCTCGTCAATACCTTTAAAACGAATGGTTGAACTATAAATCTGTGATAATTTAAAACAAAGTTATTGATTTTTTTCACTTTTAACAAAAAAAAAAAAAAAAAAAAAAACTTAGGAAAAAAAAATCGTACTTTTTTTTTTTTTTTTTTTTTTTTAATATTGTTACTGATTGAATATGTATAGGTAAATATAGAAGAAAGTCTTGTGGTGGCCACAACATACTAGTTTTTTTTTTTTTCGTTAAAAGTAAAAAAAATCGATAACTCTGTTTTAAATTATCACATATTTCAATACCAATATTTCAAATTACCACATATTTCAATTACCACATAGTTCAACCATTCGTTTTAAAGGTGTTGACGAGACCTTTCGAAAGATACCGATCTTGAAAATTTAACCCTCCCCGGGGGGGTACTTCCCCCTGGGGGGGGAAGCGATGCCCCAATTTTTTTTCCTAATTATCTACTACTATTATCAATGATTCATATTAATTTCACAATCACAGGTTAAGAATAACTCTCATTATGTACACTTATACGAAATTTTTTCCTATACTGCCATGTTAAAAATTTAGAAAAAATACGATCACAGCGCCACCTGTTGAGCGATTGATCCCCAAATCTAATCAGCCCCAGTTTATGTCAGGGGCCAACTAAATACCAAGTCTGGTTAAATTTCGTTAAAAAAAAAAAAAAAAAAAAAAAAAAAAAAAAGATTTTTTTTTTGTTAAAAGTAAAAAAAATCGATAACTTTGTTTTAAATTATCACAGATTTATAGTTCAACCATTCGTTTTAAAGGTATTGACGAGACCTTTCGAAAGATACCCATCTTGAAAATTTACTCCCCTCGAGGGGGGACTTCCCCCCAGGGGGGGTGGCGAGGCTCCTACGCATACAATTTTTTTTTTCCCAGTTGACTATCTCTATTATGAATAATTCTTGTAAATTTCATAATGATTACTAAAAAATAATTCTCTTTATGCACATTTATACAAAATTTTGTCCTATATCACCATGTTAAAAATTTAGAAAAAGCGGGATGGCAACGGAACCTGTAAGACAATTTTTACCAAAAGTTGATAGGCACTAATTTATGTGAAGGTGCAACTACATACCAATTTGAATGAAATTCTGTGCAGTACGTCTTGAGATACAGTTGCCACAAAATTTTGTCACACACACACACAGACAGACAGACAGACAGACAGACATTTTCTGAAAATGGTCAAATCGTGTTCTACAGCTCTCAAAACGTGTAAATTCATCAAAAAACCGAGGTCGAAAATTTTTACGAATCCAATACTTTCTCTATATTACATTTAGAAGAAAGTAAAAATATCATTTATACATTTATGACTTAAAACTTGAAAAGGTAGTAAAATCTTATTTTCGAAAATTCAGCAAATAGCAATACTTTCTTTAGTATATAAGTTTAATGAAATTAAAAATAGAAATCTGAATTCGTATAAATTGTTTTATATATATTATATTTCTGAGTGACGGGATTTCCCCTCTTCCCCCCAATGCCCCATTCAATTATTTACATATTCATAAAAAAAAAAAAAAAAAAACCTTAAAGTTGTAAGGAAATTTTAAAATATGCATTTCAAGTTCTTCAGAGAACTTGTATCAGTAACTTACTGATCTTAGACAAAAATTTCAAGTAACATTTCCAGATAATCTTTAGAATTCTAAATTTAAATTTCTTCCATTTATTTCTTTTCATTTATTGCGATAATAGAACCATACAGGAGCTGTTAAAAGTTTTATTTCTATATTCAAGGCAACTCAAAATGCGAAATTATCCTATAAAGGCAACGTGAAGTATAGAACTCTAAAGAAAGTTTTGTGTAACATAAAAGTAAGCGAAAATAATTATCATTCTCAAGCAATTTCCTTTCACTAGGTAAATTTTGGCAATTTCCTCAATTATATCCAATAAATAAATAAATAAATAAATAAAAGTGAGATCTTAACTGACTTCCATAGAATAATTTTTCGACAGAATAAATATATATATTTTTTTGGCAAAATACTTATTTTAAAATTTCAAAATTTATGAATACAGCTAGTGATAAACACAGAGCATTTTTAAAGTTTTTTTTTTTTTTTTTTTTTTTTTTTTTTGTGGGGGGGGGGGGGGAGATTATGACATAGCTTTATTTATTATCTTCTAAATTTACATACATCATCATTACATTAAATCAATCAATGTGTTAGCGTGAGTTATTATTTTGCTCAGTTTTTAATTTTAAGGAGATGCTTTACCAATCGTCGCTGACAGCCAAACTCGTAATATCATTAAACTGATTTTTGTTTTCCGAAAACGGATTTTTTAAATTTTTAACATTTTGTTTTGAAGCTGTAAAGGGCGAAAAATACTTTTAGTTAATTATGCGCATTTTAAAGCTTTAAAACAAAACATTAAAAAAAAAAAATCAATGTGTGGAAAGGATGAATTATTTTAACGATTGTGAAATATCTAAACATTATTTTAAAAAATACATTAGGTGATGGGTAATTTGCATTACAGGTTTCCCCATATAATATCACGGGGTTTCGCTATCAGCGACAACAGTTGAAGAGCCCCCTCTTCCCTTTATTAGTATTGCTTAGAAAAAAAGAAAATTTTTCTGTCCAATTCTTCTAAAATCTCGCTGTTCAAACTGTGAATGGTTCCTATCTTAATTTTCAGTAATTTTTATATAACGTTGTTTAACAAGATTTTGAATAATTTTTTTTTACGATTAAATAGGGAAAAAATTCTATGTTCGGAAAAAGCCGTAAGACAGAGAATCATTGCCAACGTTGGATGAACATATTATTGATTGAGAAATAAGTTTAATTTTATAAATACAGATTTTTGGTATTCTGTAAGCTAAATCTGTACGGGACACATTAATCCGAATACGAATTAATTTTTCTCTTAACTACTACTTATTTGAATTACAGAATTAGATAATTTTTTAATACTATATTCATCAAAAATAATCAACTTTTTCCCTCTTAAAAATTAATGATAAACAACTTAATATTTTTTAATAAATATGCATTTTCTTATAATATTATAAGGGCCCACAAGCGGCTGAACGGTTTTGCGCTCAATGCTAGTAGATGGAAGGTGACGGGTTCGTTTTCAGGTCGCACTCATCAGCCAAGCCGTTCGGAATTTTCCGTGGTTTCCTCCGAAACTCGCATAAATATGGACTAGGACCACTTAGAAAGACTCTCACGGAGGGCATTTCCCCTATAGGCCTAGGACACATGCGGAGTCAATCGGTCTTAAATCTTCCAACTAAACTATATTATAAGTTAACAAGAAATCAAATCAGACTAAGAAAAATTCTTAAATGAAAATGAATAAGCTAAAAAAAAAACAAGTGTTAAAGTGTATTTATATTGAAAAACAATTTTGAAAAAATCATTCTCAATTTTCCTTTTTGCTGGACATTTTTAGATTAGCTAGAATCACAAAATCATGAACACAATATTTCTATTCGGAAGTTTGGATTTTAAACTTTGTAAGTATAATAACAGCAATAATGATATTAATGTAAGTATATATATATGTTTATGGTTATCACGCACAAAATTTATTTTTTATTATTACGATTATTTCAGATAGTTTTGAAATTTATATATTAGGTTGGTTGTATAGCATAAGACCGATTGACTATACCAGGTCCTAGCTTATAGGTGGAATGCCCTCAATGGGCGTCTTTCTAAGGGTTTTAGTCCGTATTTACGCGAGTTTTGGAGAAAACCACAAAAAGCTCCGAACAGTTAGGTCGACGAGCGCGACCTGGGTTCGAACCCAACACTTCTGTTTATCAGCTTTGATAATTTATATTTGAAAGATTATATATATATATATATATATATATATATTGATTTTTAGAAATTTAACTAAAGGGACAGTCATTTTCTATTGCACCTTAATGAAAGCATTAAAATGACAGGACATTTAATTTCAAGCATATATAATAAAGTTAAATCTCGGGTGCAAAGACAAATAAAAGTGATAGAATTCGCATTAATTCTCCGAATATATTGAATATGCAAATATTTATCATTACAATAATAAAAAAAATTAAAAATCTTTTCAAACATGAGTGAGTTTTAAAACAAGGCAATAATAATAATGTATAATATAATTCAAATATAAAATTAGTATTTACCTCTTAGTCTTGTTAATGTGTACATCAATATTCGAATTTCAGAAAATGAGATGTGGTGCGTCTTTCGCATGCAGTGAAACTGATTATAAATAATATAATGATTTCATCCTGTTTTGTGGGTGTGTTTTTTTTTCTCATTAATTCTGGAAAGACTTGATGCCTGGTTGCCCAAATCTAAAAGCTTCTTTTTTTCCAAGGCCGCCTTAAAAGGATGCAATGTATACACAACAAGGGGATGGTGCAGCCTAAGGGCAGCAGATTGCAGAGATTTTGTTACCGAAACCGTTTTCTACAAATATAGGAGAACAACAACAACAACAAAAAAAAAAAAAAAAAAAAAAAACTTATACACCCGCGACGAATTGAACCACCCTCATAAAACTAATTTCCGAGCATTTCCTTTCATTGATAAAGGGATGAAGTGAGAATACTGAAAGCCCCACTGAAACTGCCCATAGTCCATCTTTTTCTTTTAAAAGAATGGTACTTCCGCTATTCCCAAAAGCCATTTGCTTCGCTTGTAGGGTGGGCTGGGAGATGTGCGTGTGAGCCCTAAGGGGATAAGAGTAATTGTACAAAGTTCTATCTGTGGATGTAGATGAAAGATCAAATATTTTAAATCAATTTATTTCAATCAATTTATTTTATTTGTTATTCATAGTAAGAATTTCAAAGATTTATGTAATTATTTATATATAGTATATAAATATTATAAATATTTTTAACGATATTTTCTTCATTTAGGACTAAAATTTTCACCAAGTTAGCCGGTTCTGGGGTGGGCTTCAACCCCTCAAGCCCCCCCCCCCCCCCGTGGGTGCGTCTCTGACTTATTTCTTTATTTGTCTTAAGAAATAACTATTGAAATGTATGAAAGCTGGAAATTTTTATCACCATTTTCATCTTGGAAAACTCCTAAAACTAAAATTAGAATTTTACAAAAATGATGATAATTCCACTAAACGCTGCCTTAAATATTTCAAAATTTATTTATATTATATAGTTATCGTTTCTCGTAACTAAAAGTTTACTGAATCTATATAAAACATTTTTAAAATCGTAAATATTTATTAAAAAAAAAAAAAGCATCCCGTAAAATACAGACAATTTATGAATATTTCGTAAAATATACAATTAACGAGACTTTGCCATTCTTTGATAACATAATTTCCATAAAAACTTTTAATCTAATTAAATATCACTATAATATTACATTCAAATTGCAAATTAATATATGCACAAATACCTTCAAAACTGCTAGGCAGGAAGTGCTGGGGTGCTGGGTTCGATCTCAGATCTATGTTATTAAAAAAATCCCCCCCCCCCCCCGCCATCAGTCCCCAAAGTATGTGTGACACTGTATTTTTTTTTTTTTTTTCCATAAAGAGCAATTGACTATTAGACACAGTTTCATTAAAATCAAAAAGAAAGTGATATAAAAACAATTATTGTCTTTCAATCTGCTCCTAGACTCCCCATCCTCCAGGTATATAGTAAGAGAAAGTGGTACCAATTTAATTGATTTAAATTTCTAAAAATGTATTAAGAAAAATCATTCTTTAAATTCATCATTTGATGTTTATTGTATTTGAAAATTGCAAATTTCAAAAATGCCCTTTTTTCTCGAGTGCCCTTTTTTTTTTTTTTTTGGTGCCCTTTTTACCAGTGCCTTTTTTCCCAAGTGCCCTTTTCTTCCAAGCTCCCTTTTTTTCCGGGATCTATTTTGCGCAATTATTCTCTTTTCTGTTCTTTTCTTCTTCCACTTTCCTTTTCCTATTTCAGACAGAAATATTTAAAATGAGTTTGAGCTTGAATTGTTTTTTCACGCTCAAGTTCGTGTAAAAAACGAACTACGCTCAACTCAAGTTCATAATTTAAAAAACGAGCGAAGTTCAACTCAAAACTCAAAAATTTTGAGCTACGCTCATGAACGCGTTCAAATGAACGCGTTCGTGCACAACACTGGTTAAAATACAGTTTACTGCATAGGTCAATTTCATTTTTCATGCCGGATAGTCGGCGTGAGAAAATAAGTTTCTCTGAACTTTCAAGTAGTGAAAACTACATGATAAGTGGCTGTCAAATACTTCAAAACAAGTTATGTAAACTATGTAAATAATTAATACAGACTGACACAGGAATTCTGCGCTCTCAGAAAGCATCTAGTTTATGGTCTGTCTAATGATTTTATCATACATAACAGATATCATTCTTTAAAATTAGTGGTAAGAGAGAGTGAAAGAGAGAGAGGATAAAATATCAAAAGGTTAAAAACCCTAAAAAAATCAAAATGAAATTAGAATTTACGCATTAAATGCGCAATAGAAGCAGCAGCAATAATACAATAGTAATGCGAATCTAAATAAAAATTAAATAACTGTAGATATAAATAGAAAATAACATGACAAAAAAAAAAAAAAAAAAAAAAAAAAAAAACAGAATATTAATTAACCGAAAAAAAAAAAAAACGTTGAGGCTAATGTTCAGAGAGATCACTCACATGCAGGGTGGAGGAAGAACAGCAAGACATTTCAAGAGATTCTAGGAAAAGCTAAACGCATCTTGGTCCTTTTATATCCACCAAGAGAAAAAATAATCCTTAACTAGTGTAGAAAGAAGTTACGAATGAG
This sequence comes from Salticus scenicus, assembly GCA_963930645.1. Lineage (NCBI taxonomy): Eukaryota > Metazoa > Arthropoda > Arachnida > Araneae > Salticidae > Salticus > Salticus scenicus. Next base: position 89,161,347 of record OZ005655.1, on the reverse strand, counting down.
GAATTTCTTCATTCTTGCTTTTTGGGTTAATTATTACTTTCTCTTACCCATAAGGTATAGAAAGTATTGTTTTTGGGTCAAATTTTCGAACGCGAGTTTTTGTTATATTTACACGTTTTGAGGTCCCCTGCATAAGAAAATCATGTTTTTAGCAAATAGTCTCTGTGTATGTCTGTGTCTCTGTATGTCTGTGTGTGTGTCTGTCTGTTATCAGCATATCTCAAAAACAAATTATCGCAGAAAGTTCAAACTTGGTATTCTAAATGTGTATCGTACACGGATGCTACAGTAAGCTTTTCGTTAAGATCAAGCAAATGGTTCGTGTACAGGGACAATCAAGAGAATTCTAATACATTACGTCTATGGGGAAAAATGCAGGTAAGTAGAGTTTAACGTCAATAGACTGCACTAAACCAAATGAAACAAATATATATTTTTTGTAATACAGATAGTTAACTGGGAAAAATTTTTTGTGTATGTAGGAGCCTCGCCTCCCCCCCTGGGGGGGGGAAGTCCCCCCTCGAGGGGAGTAAATTTTCATGATGGGTATCGTTCAAAAGAGCTCGCTAATACCTTTAAAACGAATGGTTGAACCATCGATCCACAATAATTTAAAACAAAGTTATGGATTTTTTTTTATTTTTAACGTAAAAACTGGATTTTTTTTTTTACTTTTAACTTAAAAATATTGAGAATAAAATGGACTTTTTTTTTTTTATATTGTGTGTTAAACTACTTCTCTAAGATGGAAATCGTCTGCATTATCATAAAAGATAATTTTTTTAAATAATAATTTTAATAAATTATTTTTTAAAAACATAATTATTTTTTAATAATCGAATAAAATTCTATATAAATGTAGGTGCATTAATGAAACGGGGTGTTGAGGGGGGCGGTAGCCCCCCTCATACAGAACTAATTATCACATAAAACTCTTCAGAAGCCTAATATGAATTGTTTAACACAGGTTTACATAACAGTACTCGTTATCGTACCTTTTAATCTGCAACCTGTATTTATAGTATTAAATTTCAGGGTAAGAGAAAGTCGTGTGAGTGACAGACCAGATTTTTTTTCTAATCTTATTGTTAGTTTTTCGTGTTTAAATTCATTTAATTTATATATATATATATATATATATATATATATATAATTGATATGAACTCAAAACCATGTGAAAATATTTTAAGAACCACACAAAGAAAAACAGAAATCACGATTCGAGAGAGCAAAGGCCAAGAAGAAGCATGATTTGTAAAATGGAGATCTGTATATTATTATGTTAAAAACAAACCAAAATTTTATAATTATTAATATTAATTATTAATTATTTTGATAATTATATATGATTATTAATTATTTTATAAAGGGTATTGCAGGTTAAGCATATGAAAACTGCACCAGCGTCGAATGAAGAGTTCTTGCCTTCTATTTATTGTTCTTTATCTGAAACATATTTTGCACACAATTTTAGACTTCTACCCTCAACGATTAAGGAGTAATGGGTGTGGCAACCAAAAACATTAAATTTAATTTTTTTTAAACTATTCAAGATATGTTATCGAGGTTGAAACTATTTATAAATGTTTCTGAAGTACATAATATACATTTTTTTTTTTTTTTTCAGAATTTTCACTCGATTTTAAATGGTAGAAAATGATAAGTATATTTTTGACGGGCGATTTTTTATACTATCCACATAAGTGACACCTACCAAAAAAATACTATTATGTGTTTATCAGTTAGCTATTGCATATAAAAAATACAGAAGTGTCAAATTGCTTGAACGTAGTGAAAAAAATAATAATCACTTAATAATAATACCAATGATATTATCTTTATCTTTAAAAATTACTTAATAAATAAACAATGCAAGGAAATATAAAAATGCTTTGTTAACATTTGTTATTAAAACGTAACAATTAGCAATAAAAAAAAATATTCTATTTGATTATTATCCATAGCTGCCAAGTTTTTTAATTTATTTCGGAATGATGCTAGCCCCGCCCATTTTTCACACCGCAATATTTGTAGAAAAAATTTCTTCATTATTTAACTACAATTAAACATGAAAAATATTACTCTACAAAGATTCCGGTAGGGAAAAAGGGCGGGTCTAAGAACATTCCGGAATAAATTAAAAAACTTGGCAGCTATGATTATCATGGATCTTACATCTCGCCTTTTTTTCAAGACACTTTTAGGGACGAGAAATTTCCGTAATTTTTGCTACCTTTATTTTTATATTATAGCCTCTATCTTGTTTAATCACGTCATAACACTACAAAAATACTGATATAAAAATTTCTATATGAAAATAGCATAGATGGCAAAATTTAAATATTCCGGAATATTTTTTGGCCTCGCCTTTTACTCATACTACTTATTTTTAAGGATAAACTTGCCTGATTTTATCGAAATTATATATTTGATAAAATATTTCTATAAATATAGTGGTGTTTAATAAAGGCGGGACTAAAAGTACTCCGGAATAAATCAAAATATTGGCATATATGAAAATAGTAGTAGCAAAAAAGAAAGAAAGAAAAAAAAAAAAACATGGTTTTTCCCATATTTAGCAGCAATATTTTACTATTTGTCAAATGGTCGATGCAAATCAAAAATTGTAAAACCAGCTGAAATATTGACTTCAATATTTGATAAAACTAGTGTAACTATCACTACTGAAGAAAATAGTGATGACGATTAAATCTTGATTGAAAATGATTCTTTTTTGTAACTTATCTTTGTTTTTTATAATTGATTCTATAAACATAAATTACTTTATACGGATACTTGTATTGGATTTCGTTTTTTAAACTATGGTCTGTTTATTTGACACCTTTGTTATTTTTCTATGCAATAGCAATCTAATAAACAAGCAAACTTTAAGTTTTTGGTAGGTGTCACTTCGGTGGATATATACCATAAAATATCGTCCACCAAAATATACTTCTCAATTTTCTCAGATTTAAATCGAGCAATTTTGGAAAAAAAAAAATATATATATATATATATATAAATCACAAACATTCATAAACAGTTTCAACCTCAATAAGATATCCTATTTCGAACCATTTTATTTACAAAAAAATTTTCTCCAATATATAACTTCCATTTCATCCTTAAAAAAATAAATGGTATGGAAAGAAGGCGGGGCCAACGCGTCAACGCGTTGCCGCTTTGACTGCAGCACTCGTGCTTACTTTGTTCGCCTGATGAAGGGTCGTGTGTTTTTTCGACCCGAAACAATTGTTGCGAGTTTTTTGCATTTTATGGTGTTTATTCAAAGTTTGTAAGTAATAATCATACACTATGGTTGTAAATTCAGGATTTCTAGTGCAGCATATAGGAAATAGTCAGTTGATCCATTTTCCTTATGATAAAAGTTTAATTTTTTGTTTTCAGTGCAAATATTCCTCTATATTACATTTTTTGGAATAAAGGAGATTATGTTTTTTTTTTTTTTTTTTTTAAGTGTTCAAATTTCAATATGTTTAACTTTGTTACGCTATTTGATATAAATAAATGTAACTTTACATGTGAAAATTATAAATTATTGAAACAAAAATCGTTATAAAGTGAGCATTGTAAAAAACGCCATAAACTAAAAAAAAAAAAATAATAATAATAAATAAATAACAAAAAATTGCAGCAATTGTTTCCGGTTGAAATAACACGAAGACCCTTTATCAGGCGAAACAAAGTGGGCACGAGTGCAGCAAAAGTAATTTGCTGAATCGTGCTTTTTGTTAAACTCACGAAAGGATGCGTTATTATTTCAACCTAAGAGAACTGATGCATCTTTTTTTTTTTTTTTTTTTTTTTTTTTGGGGGGGGGGGGCAATGATTATGTTCATTTACAAATTTTTCTATTTATTACTACAGTACAAAATCTCAAATCCGGAATCGTCCGGACCGTGGCCTTTCCGGATTTCGGACTTTTCTGGATTTTAGGTCACTTTCTGATTTACGACAATAAAAAAACGGACATCTCCATTCCGAACGTCCTTTTAGTTAATAACCAGCTTACGCCGCCCGAGGGTGCGATTTCTTAAAAAATTGGAGTATACTCTCAAGTAACATGTACAATACTTTGAATAAACGCCATAAAATTTTGCAAACAAAACGCAGGCAGCAACGCTTGCGCTTTGTTTGCAGCACTCCTACCTACTTCGTTTGCCTGACGAACTATCATGTTTTCTTTCCATCCAAAACGATTGTTGCGAGCTCTTACAATTTATTGTGGTTACTCTTATGACTTTTAAACACCAATTCTGTGGTGCTTTTTTATTATAACTCTCAAGTATCCGGAAAATCTTGAATATTTTTATTTTCCCCTACATGAAATGGTACCTAGTTGATAATTTTTTTCCCTTCTTTTTAAAACAGCAGGCAAATGAATCAGCTTACTTTTTTTCTCTCTGTGTTTATCTTCAAAGTCGCACATTTGAAACCACAGAAATTATCACTGAGAAATGTAATCGGCTATTTAGAATTAATTATCACAGCTGTCACTCTTAACCAGGCCGCCACAAAGAACTTTTTCGCGTTGTTGATAGTCCAATGGGATCTTTACTCTCTCCCCAACTTTCTTCAAAGTCCTTGAGTGAGTAATTTCCGACACGTGCGATACCGAAAGATAATTTTGCAGTTTTATACAGATGAAGTTATTTGAACTTTAAGCGAATATTCAGCATTTGACCTGTGCCAATTAATTTTCATTAGGTTTGGAAAGCAGATTCTTCAGCTGAAATATATATATATATATATATATATATATATATATATATATATATATATATATGTATATATATCGTTCGGTTGAGTAAAGAGATAACGGAATTAGGGAGAAAAACGAGAGTGCGTTTTCTTTGTAGCTGTAAATATTTGATAAATTTATCCGCGATTAACCATTTTAAAAATATTTTTAGAATTCCATAAAACTCATATATGTTATACAGGTTTTCGAGATTTACTATAGGACGCTTGTCATAAAAAGTTGTACAGGTAACCCAAATGGTTTCAGTATAAAAATTTATAAAATAATTTGGATACATTACAGTCAAAGAGACATTTCTTATCAGCGCACGTAAAAATCTTTATGCAACGCTAAAATACAGATCAACATAAATTTTATAGATGCAATAAGAAATGGTTCCGATCAAAAATGATAAAATAAATATTTGTGGTTCATTTAATAGTGATGCTCAAGAATATTCTTATACGTTACGGGAAATTGAGGGGGAAAGTATTTCAGTTTCGTAAAAGTGAAATAATTTTTCTCACTTGCATTTAAAAAATAATATAATTATAAATAAATAAAATAAAACAGTTTGTTATGGCTACCACTTTTCTTTTTTTTTTTCGTTTCCTATAATAGTTTATAGAAATTACATATGAAAATTATTATTTATGAAAATTATTTTCTGTGATGGGGTGTTTTGAGATTCCTGAACACGATTTGACCATTTTTAGAAAGTTTCACTCTGTAAGTGTGTATAAAAAAATTGTGGACGCTGTATCTAACGAACCAATGGACGAAATTTAACCAAATTTGTTATTTAACGAAACTTGATTAAAATCGTTCCCGATTACATTTGTGGATCAGTCACTCAACACATGGCTCTGTATTTCTACTTCTTCATAATTTTCAATATGACACAGTATAAAAAGAAATTTTACAGAAATGATTTCAAATAAATGATAATTAATTTTTAATTTTTATTATGAATTAAAAAATAAATATTTAAATAACTAACAACAAACTAGGAAATTTTTTTTTGTATAAGTTGAGGAATCACTCGCCCTTCCCCATGAGGGGATAAATTTTCAATGCTGGTATTTTTCAAAAGAAACTCATCAATAACTTTCAAGTAAATGACTGAATTAAATTTGTGGAAAATTAAAGCAAAGATATAAATTATAAAAAAAATAAATAAATAAAAATAAAAAACAAGAAGAAGAAGAAGAAGAAGAAGAAAGCATTTTTTCAGAAGTTGGCACAAAATTGATTTTATTATTTTTATTATTATTATTATTGAGAAACACTGTTCTAAAATGAAAATCGTTTGCATGCATTCAGGAAAATGATTTTAACAAATTACTTACACTACGCGAATTTGCATAATAAAAAGTATAGAAGAAAGTTTTGTGGTGCCACATCATACTAGTTTTTTGGTCAAAAATTAAAAAATCAATAAATAATAATAATAAATAATAATAACAATAATAAAATACTAGAAAGTTAGCGGCTATCATAATTTACTAAAACGGGTCAACTGGATATTTGTTATATATTTCTAGAAATCCTTTTGTTACAACAATAGCTTTAGAGTCAAACATTAAAAAAAAATAGTATTTAAAAAATAATACAAAAACAAATTAATAATTGAATTACTTACTCATATATTCTTTATACGAGATTTTCAATCTCGCACCCGCAGACAACAACAACGAACAAGAACTTCGTATGAAATGGCGGACAGCGAGGGAATTTCAAATCAACAGAAAAAGAATCACAGCGCCCTCTATGCATACTAATTGGTTATGGCCTAATAATTTGTGGCCACAACATGAAAAACATGATGTTGGCCGTGTGGTGATAGCCTGCATAAGGCCAACTGTGTTTATGCCACTTCTGGGTCACCGACCATTTTTCTTTAGGCTTCCATCACAGGTGGCAGCCACAAACGGCCCGCTGCTGGAGTTATATGGGGCAACCGGCAACTTATGGCAAGTGCAGGATGCCAGCAGTAGGCCATAACGAGCCCACCACTATAAGTTTTGCTTGGTACAAATAGAAGTAGCACTAAATTTAGGAAAATACACACATCTAAGGGAATTTAAAAGAGGGTAAGCACTATCACTCCCAATAAAATATTTGTATATACAGTTTTCTGTCTATTGTTTATTCATATCGTATTGGATATATTATGTTTCTTGCAAGATACGTTTCTGTAAGACATTTTTCTTTCGGAATTTTATGTATAAAAGGGAAATTTCTGTTAATATGTTTTCTTAAATACCATGAAAAAAAAAATCATTTTCAAAAAATTAGTAAATAGGTATAATCTTAAAATTAAAATCTACACAGAGCTGCCAACCTAATCCGGCAAATTGTTAGTACCGCCCCTTTTTCTACACCACTTAATTTTTTGAGTATTTGTTTTCTTTATTCATCGTAAATATATTTGAAGAGAATTATTCTAAAAATTAAGTGGTGTAGGAAAAGGGGCAGTACTAACAATTTGCCGGATTTGGTTGGCAGCTCTGTCTACATAATATAAATATAAGGGCTGCAGGTGACTTTTTTTATACTATTTGTACCACTGTTTCGATAATATAAACTTATAATAAATTTGGACAGGCTAAGTGTAGATTTTATCACTTACAAAACTTTGAATAAACGCCATAAAATGAAATAAACTCGTAACAATTGTTTTGGGTCGAAAAAGAACGCGATCCTTCATTAGGCGAACAAAGTAATCGCGAGTGCTGCAGCCAAAGGTTACCATTCCCACAGAAAACCGTTCTGGAACTTATTTAATTCCATGTTCGTCGCGCAACTTAGGTTATATTGGTCAAACTAGGAGACGTTTGAAGTACAGAAAAAATGAGCACCGTCGGAATGTTCGTAATGAATAGATCTCGAAGTCTTCTATTGCTTCCCACTGCTGGACTCATGGTCATCATTTTGATTTTTCAAAAACTAACATAATTTCATCTCCTGTCTATTATTCGCATTTGGATATTCATGAAGCATTTTACATATTAAAAAATTCGAAAAATCTTGTTAATGATATTTCTTCCACTCCATTCTTCTCTGATGCTTGGAAATTACTCACGTAACTTAGATTTTCGTTTCATTTTGATATTTTTTAGAGTTTTATATTCTGTTACATGTTTAAGCTTACTCATTTATTTATTTTTCATATTTTTACTTTACAATTCTACTGTGACCAGTAGTTATATTTACATTCTACTTCATATGGTTTTGCTTTTCACTAAAAAATGATTTGTGGTTTGCCACTTTGACTGCAGCACTCGTGCTTATTTTGTTCGCCTGATGAAGGGTCGTGTGCTTTTTCGACCCGAAACAGTTATTGCGAGTTTATTGCTTTTTATGGTGTTTATTCAAAGTTTTGAAAGTAATAATTTACAACGCTAGTTTTGTGGTGTTTTCTTCTTATTAAGTGTAGATTTGTTGCGGAAACATATTTTATTTTATTTTATTTTTTTGGAAATAGTGCTCCGAAAATAATAAAAAATGTCGACTGTGGCAACCCTGAATATAATATATCTGCGACCTTTCTAGTTTCTTATTAAGATTTGTAACCCTTTTTCTTAAAGGCATATGTCATATATTTTCGGCGATTAAATGAGCTGAAAACAATTATAAAAATTTCGGTATTAAGTCTCCCTTCAAAAAACGGACAACTTGCCACCTATAGCAAAATCTTGTTATTATAACCTGAGAATTGTTATGATAAAAATTTCGTAACGCAGAAGACGTATTATATTTAAAAATATAATATATATGTATTTAACAGACTATAAGTAATAAAATATGCTATATAAGTGACATTTACTACACCTTAAAATTTAACGCATGTAGCAATACTTTATAAAGATTAATATCGATTGCTTTAAATTCAATAAATAATGATAAGATTTAATATGTCGGAAAATTTTTCGTGGCACTTTTTTGAAAAAAGCATATTTTTACCGTTATTTCTTTATTTTCTTTTTCTAATTTTTAACACGGTTTTATTAACTCACTTTCTTGTTTGTTCGTCCACTACAAATCTTGCAATCGAGTTTTAAATAACTTCCCAACTAGCTAGACGTTTGAAAGTTTTAGAATAACTCAGAACACGATGACAATTCGTTTTTTGATACTTTTATTCAATTAATAAATGTTTGAAAATTTCTTGTAATTACTTTCTTTATTATTTGATTATTTTCTTTCACGCTTATGACATATTGCATCCAATATATATATATATATATATATATATATATATATATATATATATATTAATAAATAGAATTGTCAAGATTTTATGATTCCACAGAAAATTAAAAAAATGTGGTATATAAAAAGTTATTTTTATATTGTAATTGTTATCATGGAATTTAAACTATTCATAATATGAAAACACCTGTTTTAGTAAAATGCCTATACTTAATTCACCCACCTTTTATATCCACATTTAATTTAGAAATGTCTGTATCACCACATTCACAATATTTTTGTCTTTTATTTAGCTCTTCACATAAAAAATATTAAAGAATAGTTGATAAGGATATAAATTCTAAAAAATAATAAGGATATAAATAAATGTAACATGATATGGATTAAATTACAAGGGCACAAAATAATATGAATTCTAGCCTGATACACGTATTTTATAGAAAATAAAGTATTTGCTTTTAAAGATAAATTTTTGAAACATTTTTGGCAAATTTTGAATAAGTCTAAATATTACCATTAAATTATATCCGCAGCAAGAAATATGAAGTTCAATTTAGCCCAGAAAAAAAAAAAAAAAAAGTCATTATACAATTTGAAGTGATTCAAATAAAAAATGAGCTATTTTTAATGTAACGTGATAGATAAAAGAAGAATAAGTCCCATTTTATTAAATTCATTAAATGACTTGTATTTTTAAAAATCACTTTTTAATAAAATCTAATTTGTTTAAAGAATCAAATTTATCCTGAATATAAAGTTTTTATGCTTAAATTCTACCAAAAATTATTACAAATACATTTCGCAAAATGAATTTCACCAAGTGAATCTTTTATTTTAAAAAATATATGTGAACCACAATTTTAATTTACCTAAATTTTAAATATTACAAATTATAGGGAATTATTAATTTAAATAAAAATTGGTACTGCTATTTATAAAGTGAAGATATTGAAGAGACATTAACTGTATTTTTTCTTTATCTTAGATGCCTTGAATGCAAGACTTCGCTATTCAAGAAGCTATTTGAAGGAAATATTTTTTTCCATCATAAAACAGTGACGAAAAAACAGAGGAAGCTGTCCCACCTAATGCGCTGATGTAATTGAAATAGGATCCCGAAGATGATAATATGACAAGTGCAACTACCCTAACAACACACTTGTTCATAATATATCCTTAAGACGTCCATAGGATGTCCATAAATGTACTCTTAATCCATAGGACATCCTGAGGATGACATGTGGAGAAGATGTGCTGTTAGGGTACTTTTTCTAAGATTACCAGTGAGGACGAGTCCAAAGGCTTGGAGGAGTCATAAATTGACCGATAATTTGGGTTTTGGTACACATTCAGTCATTTGGCGAGCTCTGAAAACTTATTTTCTTTAACTCAGATTACTATCACTCCTAATTTAACACTGTACTCGTTGAGTCAGCAATTGCGCAGAGGCTTCCATGGTTTCAAGAAATGTGGTTGAAGAATACTCAAGACCCTGGTATCAGTAAACATAAATAGTATGAGCTAAATCCTTTAGTTCTTACCCTAGGATATAGTTTTAAAAAAAAATGCTCCAACCATAGTTATGTATTTTTGTCTTAAATCTCGATTTATAGATATTATTTTTGAATATTTACTTACAAGCAAATTTAAAGATTATTGATGAAGGTATATTTTAAATATAACAATCTGGCACCCACGAAAACAAGAAGTTAATTATGTCGTTTACTGCCAATGAGATATATGGATTTACGGGTATGTAAATTCTTTTCGTCTATCGCAGATTGCCAAGATTTCATATGTATTTGTCGTCAGATACCAATAAATCAGTTAATGTCGTCCTATAAATGAAGACAAGTGATAGATACTTTCGAATATTCATTTGAATGACTATATATGTATATATAAAACATAAAATCTGTATCTCAGAGGTAAAGGACACCATGTCCGTTCTGTAAAAAGTGTTGCAAAAATGTTTTTATTGTGCTACAATGTAGTACATTTGTTACAAACAAAGAAAATGAGCATGGTTTAATTTCCCATTGTCTTATCAATTTTATAGTAAGAGGAAAATAGTGCCTAATTCCTCTATATAAATCAAAATTGCACATAAAGGACATGGTGCTAACTCTTCTCACAAAAGGGACATGGTGTCCTTTACCTGCAACGTTCAGAAATAATAAAGATAGAACGAACTATGGGAGGAAGCCTTATTCTACGTTTAAATTAAAATTTTAAGAAATTTAAAATGGGAACTCTTTTGCAGACCATGATTAAATTCTAGGTGCTTTTTTAAAGCAGATCAACAGTGAATATAACCCAAACAAACAATATAATGGGAGTGCAAACTCTGGTGTAGGGCCTGTCTGACTGGATACGTACACATATACGTTCGATGCGTATTAATAGAATCAAATTCATAGTGATATTTCACTATGAGGATTTGAATACTAAATTTAGAAAAATTCAAAGTTTTCCTTCGCAACATACAACAACTGGCTTTCACTTCGCAGCGTGCATATATAAATCAAAGTTAGACTTGAAACCAACAAGTTTTCATTGCAAATCCCAACTTATAAATTTTTTACGAAAATTATGTTGGGTTTCACAACGGGAAATGCTAAATTTTAACATGGGTTACATTTATAAGCTTAACAATAACAATTTTTTTGTGGCTTTCTCTGAATACGACCTTAGGAAAAGCCTGCACGGACGACCCTTCTCCCAAGTGTAGGACCTTGTCGAGTCTATGGCCTCAATAAGAATATCACAATACCTAACCGCACAAATTACACAAAGCAGTTTTCTACACCTACGGTTATTAGTAGCCAACACAATACTGTCAATCTGAAAAGCATAAATAATACCATGATAGTTTCAAATACTTTTAAAATTATTTAGGGAAATGGAAACGAAAACCCGCAGAAAAACAAATAGACGAACATAAGTCTTTAACTCATTTTAACTTTGTTGGTTCGTGTTGACAATCACGTAATACAACTGAAAGCACATTTTGAGTAACTTTCCCTTATATAAATTAATTTATCAAAAACATTTTGTGTATCTCTGTAAATCAATTATTTCTATTATATTTTTTAGTCATGTTATATTTTTTAGAAGGTTTGATTTTACGCATATGAATATTGTATGTCAAATTCAATATGTTATGTACAGTGTAACTGTATCAAAATACTAGCATGTCTATTCAATGCTGCCCACGTAATAACGCTTTTAAATAATGCTTATGGAATTTACGTACTAAAGAAAAAACTAGACAAAAAGAGTTTGATATGGAAAAGAAAATTTTAGATCTAAGTTATTGTCACTGGAAGTTTTGAATAAATCAAGGTTCACAATGTTCCTATCTGTTTATTTATTTTTATTTTTTAATGTGTGTTCTATTAGTTTGGTCCCGCTATTTTTCAGACAGAATTTTTTAACACACTATTTATAATTAAAAGCTTTACAAAATAGTATTTGAAAATTAGTAATTAAAATATAATAAAAAGCACGTTAAAGTATTGGAATGCTGCAGCCCTCTGAAAAAGGATTCTAAACTAAACCAAGAATATCGAAGAAATATTTTGTTGGATCAATATAACTTCTGAATAAAAAGTAATTTTAGCCTTTCATGAAGTATAATAATTGTTAAGATATTTAGAACTTCCTACAAGGGAGCATCCCACTTATAATTAACATAACAGAAATATATTAGCATGGTGCCATCCTAAATCCGAAAATGACGTTGCTGACCCGATGCTACTTGTGTTCTGGGTATTATTCATAGTACATCTATCTACACGATACATTGTCTGTGCCTGTCAGTTTTTTCTCGTCTTATAGCTGTTCTTTCAGCACATTCCTTATGCACACAATTTGCATGCACTATTTGTATGACTGTTAGTATCATAAATATTTAAATGCTTAATTTACGAAAAAAACATCTTATGGATAAAAAGAGCGCACCAAAAGAATTCACTAAGCATATAATTGCAATAAAATTCAAATTAAAAGTACTTGAATTGAGTTTGAGAATACATTATACTTAAATGAGAAAAATAGTTTGAGAATAAGTTGTATTTTTGAATAGATTACACAGAAGCACTTAATGAAAAAGTACTGCTATACTGAAAAAAAAAAAAACTTGTATTAGTTTTAAAAATATTAAATATGAATCAAAGCTAATGAAATAAAAAAATACACGCTAATTTTTTCACATAAAATGAAATATAATTATATGGATGTGAATAATAAAACTGAAACAAATTTTTATCAATAAACATAAAGAAACTGAATAAAATACTGAAAAGGAAGTTTTGTTTGTGAACGATATAGTATTTGTTTGACTTTCAACGATCTCAAAATGCACATTTACACGAAAATTATGTTTCCGAATTTGCATGTATCTCATATTTCAGGGAATGTTGGATTACATTTAAGTCATATATAGATGCGAGTGTTTTTCTCGGTTTAGTCTTCAGTTTTCTGATTGAGGTTTTTCATTGCTAATAATACTTAAATTTGTGCTATCCATCAAATAAAACTATTACTTTATGTAAATATTCATTTTAATTTACAATAATAAAATTGCTATAATTTTGTATGTGAAATTTACATAATCTAAAATAAAAATTTAAATTGGATGCTTAATATCACCAGTATCGTGTAGAGAGAGAGAAAATAAAAAGTTTAATAATAATAAAAATAATAATAATAATAACAAATCATTACCAAACGACTGTCTTTGACATTGTCTGTTTTATGTGTACAAGTAAAATTCACTTACAATCAAACCTCGTTAACGTGAATCTCAAGGAGGTGTGGGGGGAATTGTTTATGCTATCAGTAACTAATGTTCATGTAATTAAACTAATTTAAATTTTGACGGGGATTGTGAAAACAGTTCATGTTAAAAGTAATTCTCTTTAAGCAGGTTCACGTGAACGAAGTTCGACTGTAATAAGTTTCAGTTGGAATTAATATTGATCAAAATTTTCCAAAATTCTACCCAAGTACTTTAAACATTTCAGGCGGAACATAGTTACTCCGAAAACGTTTATTCAGTAGAAGTAGAAGAGGTATAAACTAAATGGATTAATAAATTGAGATTAATAGAAATAGAATGGATATAACATATTTAAATTTCTGCAATAGCAAGTGAAGAATCAAATATTCATTCGTACTTAACAAGTATGCCCGTTTTCTCTAACGATAAATTTGAAAATTACTCTATTAATATTTATTGTAATTACACATCTTGAGGTTATTTCATCGATAAATTAGTATTTTCAACAATTGGTCTTTGTGTCTAGTATTATACCTTATTGTCTGTGTGAGTGTGTGTGAGTGAATTTGTTATTAGGACAACTAAAAAAGAATGTTGTATCAAAAAACTTGATTGCAATATTTTACATCTGTATTAAAAGGGAATATTACTTAGAACATTTTTTCATGATCAGATTAACAGCTCGTTAACTGAGACATAGAATAAATCTAGTACATTATTTCTGTGGTAGATAAAATGTCTCATTGGTATATATTTAGATTGCACTAAACACAGTAAAATTAACATAGAATTTAATTATGCATAAAAGAAAGTTTCTTAATGGTTCATACCATATCAGTATAAAACACTTATGTACAGGGCCACGCAAAACAAATTTGGATATACTAAAGGCTTTTATTGAAAATTACTAGAAATGCATTTAAATCTGGGGTATTGTCTTTCTTATTTTGTAAATATTAATTACACTGTGTTGCGTTTATACAATTTATAGAGAATATGCTATGTCAACTAAAGTAACGATAGCATTATTATTCTACAGCACACGTTGTTTATAGAACGACTTATTTAATTTTACATAGTTGCATTTTATAACAAAATAAGGAATTTCGGAATTTTAGACTGTGCAGTTTCTTAAATATGTACCTAGAAAAAGTTTTCAGAGCCGTTCAAAGTGGAAGTCAACTTTTTGAACGGTGATTATGTGTGTCTGTCTGTTAGTAGCATAACTTAAAAGCATATAATTATTGGAAACACAAATTGGGGA
Source organism: Salticus scenicus (assembly GCA_963930645.1). Lineage (NCBI taxonomy): Eukaryota > Metazoa > Arthropoda > Arachnida > Araneae > Salticidae > Salticus > Salticus scenicus. The sequence continues at coordinate 89,146,323 of OZ005655.1, read as the reverse complement.
AATGTAAAATCACACGAGGATACCACTTGATAGTTTTCAACATAACTGGTCAGACTCAAAGTGTGGTGTTGATGAAAGTTGTATGAAACTTTATATTTCTCTATATATTAAAAAAAAGTTTCTGTAGCTGGCGTCAAATTTTTTTGTCTGCGGCAGCATCTTCTCGCGGAGGGCAAAATGCTCTGCATCATGGGTGGTATCAATGTGTTCCGAATACTTCAAGGAAGGCATTTCAGGTAGTTAGAAATCTGTATAATTTTAATTAACGAAGTTATTAAATAAAAACCTTGGGTTTATAAAGGTACTCTATTTGCCATTAAAGAAATAATTTCTCTTATTAAATCATTTTCCACAATGGCGTCATTCTTCACAGAGAAATAAAAATGTTATCACTGGTGTAAAAAAAAAAAAAAAAAAAAAAAAAAAAAATCCGCAAACATCTTTTTTTTTTTCTACTTTTAGAAAATTAATTTTATTACTGGTAATATTTATGTTTATTTTATTTATTTGTTCTTTTTTTTTTTTTTTGAATAACGAAATAGTGTCGTGTCTGTATAACTAACCGCGTTTCTCTTTACCATTAAAGTGTATTTATTATTCTTATTTGAAAACGTTTTTTAAAATACTTTGGATAGATTTTGGTATACAAAAATATTTAGATTTAAATTCAAACTCAATTATAAACGAAACATCTTCTTATTTAGCATTAGTAAATTTTTAACATTACAGAATTAGACATTTCCATGTTATATTTCATACTTCTAATTATGGCAAGAAAAAATTCACCTAAAATTTTTATAGATTTTATTCTTCGTTAACGTAAGAAGTAGATAGGAGATAACGTACTTTTCCTTTCGCCGGCGAAATTCTCGCCAAGCAAACTTTATTGGCAACAACAATACATTTATTTATTAAAAGTAAATTTGTAACTTTGATTTTTTTTCTTTTTCAAATTTAAAGTTTATTTATATACGTTATTAAGGATTTGTCAAAATAAATGTTATATTTTTTATGGGACAACACTTTTAAAAGCTAGCTTTAAGCAAAGCTTCAGAAAATTTAATTCTTAAAAATATAAAATAAATAAAATAAAATAAGTAAACGTAAAATAAGTTTCTTTAATTTTTTTCTTATTATTATTCTAAGTGTTTTGAAACAATTACTCTGTCTTAGGTGCTTAATGTTTGGCGTCGGTTATATCATTCTTGGCAACTTTATCGCTTCACCGGCAGAATGGAAAAGTACCGAAGAGAATTAATAATTGAAGCTGCAGGAGGTTTTTCCAAATTAAAATGATAATAATAATAATAAACTTTTTCTAAACTTTTTCGATATTTTCGAATGTCTAAAATTTCAGCAGTTCAATAAATACACACAGTATATACTGCCATAAATTAACTAAAGAAATTTAAACGGGCATTAGAAAAAATAGGTTCTAATTCTTTGAAAATGTTATTCTAATTTAATTTAAAGGTTCTATTTTTTTTTTAAACAAGCAATTCTACCAAAAAATCAATCGCCAAATAGTGTCAAAAACTTATATGTCCCCAAGACGTTCACATACTGTATCTCTAACAAAAAATGATTTAGATGTTACGAATGGTCTCTTCCCAGCGTCGTCTGCTCAGTCATGTGATAGGGGAAAACAAATAATCGAATTCTGAGAACCGAATTCAATTAAATATTGTTTTAAGAACAACAATGTTAATATTTATTATAAAATAAAATAAAAGTAATATTGTGCTTTTGTAAACAGTAGAATAATTGTATTTGTAAATTTAATAATTTGTTAAAAAACATTTCATGCATTTATTTATTTTCACCTGTAAGAATCGATTTTTGTATGTTGTAATGTAACTGTTACATTAACTGATCTAGCAATAAATAATAGCTTGTACTTGTGGAATGTTTACGGATTATAATTTGAAAATTTTAAATGTTTTCAATTAAATTCAATTCCATAAAGATGTTACAACAAATTAATAAACTTAGTTACTGGTCTAAATGGCTTTACACCGTACGATGTTGCACTGTCAATGATTTAAGTACCAAAAATCAGAGTATTTAACATGAACATCAATAACAAATATAAACAAAATGATGATTGTAAATGTATACAGCAAACAAAAGATGATGATTAATGATATAAAATTGAATAAAAATGATGATGTATAAAAAAAAAAAAAAAAAAAAAAAAAAACACAGATTAAATACGATTGATGAAAAATAAGAATAGAAAATGTTATTTCAGAAATCGCTATAGATATAGAAGACTTCGTCTGCTGTTTGTTTTTTCACCTATCATGTGATCTCTGACGTCAGGTGGGAAAAGTCCATTTCTTTTTTTTCCGAAAAAAAAAAAAAAAAAACTGATCCTTAGAACATTATTTCATTAAAAAAATGGCATTAAATATTATGTATTTCAATTTTACATTGGATATGGGTACTTCCATTTTTCTTTCTTATTTTATGCAGTATTAATTTTCCTATTCAGTGATATTCAGTGAAAGGTAAAGAAGCGAATATAAGCAAATCCTATTCAGCGAAAGGGGTTAATAAGTGAAGTGAGTCGGGGGGAGGTGAAGCTTTCCCCGGGGATTGGTGAGCGGAGCGAGCAGGGCGCAGGGCCCCCTAGTTTAATATATATATATATATATATATATATATACATATAACATAGTCTCAAATAATTTATGAATTTATGCTCAATATTCATTGGTAACCTTAAAGAAGAGATAGAATTAGGAAGCAACACGGGATTAGTCTACTGTACATCGAATCTTTTATTTAATGCAATCTCATTAAATAATTCTTAATAACGTTTTCAGAGAAAAAAGATACAATACAATACATTGGTAGATAAGTAGACAACAAAGCATTCTTTTACCTTTCTAGCACAACAAAATATACATTTAAATTTACACTATAAGAGCAGTTCAATTAGGACCAAATAGTAATTTTTTCTCTGGTGAATCTAGAAATTTTAATGTAAAAGAAAACATTGTGTTTTTTTAAGTATTTTCTTTAAACTACGTTCATTAAACTATGAAGCAAAACATTCTTTAAAGTAATGCATTGCAAGATGCATATAGCGTATTAAAATCACACTCAAATGCTACAAAATTAGTAAATCTGTGAGGTAATGTTATATTAGCGTAACGCTACAAACGAAGTTCGCACTTTATGAACAACACGTGAATGTGAAGAGTTTAGGATTCAGTTGATGAATGGAGTTAGTTCCTATGCTAAATTAAATTGTAATATGTTAATATTTTGCAAAGTGAATTGTATAAAAGGAGAAGGAAGATTGTTTTTAAAAGTTAGTTGCGTGCGGCTTAGAAGAGGTAGCCGAGAGAGAATGGTAACTGCTTAGGGGGAAGCCGTGAGAGGCGGCTTGGAAGGGAGTTAGTTGTTAGCGGCTGTTGAGCGAGCTGCTTAGAGGAGGAGAGCAAGAGAGGATGGTAGCCGATTAGAGTTTGCGGCTTAGAGTAGGATAATAGAAGATAGTTAGTCAAGTAGTATAGTGGCGTAAGGGAATCCTCCCACTTACGAAAGACGAGTATAGTCGGGAGAGTTAACGAAGTTAAATGAAGTAGTTGAGATTATTTGTGGTTATCTATTTAAAGTTAAAAGTATTTATGAAGGCTACCCCCTTTAAGTTTGTAATGGTATTAAAGGTGATTATAGTCCAACGCCCTCCTTTTCATTAAGCTCAAAATAAAAGCTCGTTATTTATTTTATATATCTGACTTTGTCATAACTTCATAATTTCATTATCTAATTTCATTAAGTAATTAAGCATAATGACGTCCACTAGGTCGTCACAAATCAACAAATGAAATATTACGAACACCATAGACTGTAAAACACTATCAGTTTTACCGTTCTTTGCACATAGAAAAAAAAAATGAATGTGTAGCCAATAAATTTGACCTGCTGGAAAGACATTGTTTATTTTTAGTTGATGAAGACAGAGCGGTTTCAAATATACTGAAAAACAAAGATTTGTCGTAAAAAATCGAGATATCTGTATATTTTTCATTATTTTTAGTATTTAATATTTTGTAGATTTTCATATTTATTCTTAATTAGGCTATAAGAGGGTGATTTTTTTAGGTTTCAAGCATCTACCGGAACAAAATGCAGAGTTATGGCGATAATTCTAACAAAAGTACAACGAACTCTTTCAACCTCTTAAGTATTAAACTTCATAATATCTTCATTTTCTACATTAATTAGAACCTATGAAAAGACATTTTGCTAGTTTTTAGTATTCTACATGAAAACATTGCAGGTATACGGTGATAAGGCTGAAAAGCTTTGACAATTACTTTTATTCCCATAATGCTTAAATTTTTGTATATTCTTAATCCTTTACTTTAATTACGGAATTTGCTAAATTTCGTGTTTCTACTGAAAAACTCTGTAGAGATACAGTGAAAAGGTTGAAAAAATTGGACAATCCTGTCAACACCTTAAATGCTAAATATTGTTTAAACATTCTTAATATGTCCCTATGTCATTAAATGAATCTACTGTCCAAATGTTATGATTTAGCTTCAGCGTTTTGGAATGAACATTAATAAATTGATGAATAAGTTATCAACAACTATATTCCCATCTGTATTATTATTTATAAGTTAAAAATCTGTTTATGATATCATGCTTTCATATGTAACTTACACGATTTAGCATTCAATGCATTTTTTTTTTTCTATAATGTCAATTTAATTAGGTAACATATTTGCGGGAAGATAAACTTTATATAAACTATCTTTGCAGCTATACTTTGGACGAAGTATAAAAAGTAAAAAAGTTTTGTAATGTCTGTCTCGTGAATGTTGCATATTTTCTAAAAATTGTTTATACACCACGTAGTGTGCAAAAGAATTTACATCGCAAAAAAGGAGTCATCATAATAAAATATATAAATAAATATATAAAATAAATTTTCAATTAACCGAATTTCCATTTAATGCCTTATGCATTAATGGATAAATGCATTAATGTATAAGGCATTTGCATAATTTTGTTTTGGAGTATACTTTAATCACCATTTTACATATTCTCCGGAGACCAAAAAATCTTTTGTAAATCTGCAAAATATATTTTAATTTTGTTACATTTTGATCGAAATAAAGTTAATGTACGATTTAAAAAATACTTATGACAAATGGAAATGCATGAAAATTATTTTGTGCCACACTATAAACAAATAAATAGTGCTATGGATAAAATTTCTAGTTCAAAACTATCAATTTAATTACTGTATAGCAAATAATTTCATAAATAAATAAAAGTATATTTACGATAATAAGTGCCACACACATAAACGAAGAGACAAAGGAACAAAAATCAAAAACATTTTTAAATTTTCATAGCGAAGGATAAAAAAAAAGCATAAATCATTTAAAACTAGAATATTTAACCCCATAACAGCCCCGGGCGTATATATGCGTTTTTTCAAACTACGATCCTTTGTACTGTGCAGCTGTCAGTGAAAATACTGACAAGATTTGTCAGTGTAATAAAATAATTATAAGATAAAAAACGTTTTATAAACCTTGTTTTTTAAATGTCTGCTGAATCATAGCTAGAGAACTAACTACATTACTGCATTTTCAGCTCTTTTTTCGTGTTAAAACAGCTTAATTTTCCATTTAAAACGCATTAAATAGGCAAGTAATGGATTTGGCGCCAAATTTGGTGACTTTTCCCCTTGGCGACGTTTTGGCGACTTTTGGCGAGAAAATGCTTATTAGAGATATACCAAAGTTGGACGCTCTAATGTGATTGGTTAAGGAGTTACAGGAAATATCCCGAACACTCTGGGCTCGACAGAGATGTATAAAAGGGGCTCCAGCGCTGAAATATTTAAATTGATAATGGCATCAATTTTCGTGAGATGCATAATTTAACTTTTTAAATTTTTTTAACGCTCACGTTTAACTAAATGTATTTATTTTTATCTCGAAAGAAAATGAACTCGTAATTATTTTTTTTGGCAATAATTAAATTATAAATAATATTTTTATGGCTATTTATATTGCTATTAGGAGCTTATTATTTTCATATTTAAATTAATTAAAAGAAAACTATTCAAAATTTCGAAAATCTGATTTCGAAGTATTGTATTGTCACCGGGTTCTGAGCCCATGTGAAAGTTTGAAACGTCTAGCTAGTAGGGAAGTTAGTTAAAAATAGATTGCAAGATTTGTACCGGACAAACAAACAAAGAAGAATAGAAGTTAATAAAAACATGGTAATATCCTTAATAGTGATTTTGACTGTGTTTTTAAAATATTTATTGATTTCAAATTTGGAAGATAACGGTGCACTTTGAAGCGAATCTTGTAAATTTTACTTGGCAGGTAAGGGGGTTAAGCAATATCCTGTATTGTGTTTCGCAGGCTTTCCATTACCCAGTTGAGTGATCACTAATGCTAATAGAACATTAAATAAGAAACATTCTCCATTTTATCTAGAATACGTATTTTAATTTCTCTAAGTTTAGCTTAGTATGAAAATGTTGGAATTTCTTAAAGAAAATTCCTTTTTGAAACATTATAGTATCCGATATACTTTTCGAGTACCTATACATATCCGATATACTTTAAAATCCTAAATTTTTATCCAGTATTATTACAAATATTAGGATTATTATTAAGATTAGGAAATTATAACCTTTTTAAAGTTTTCGAAAAATATTTAAAGAAAGATAGATCGTAAGGAGACAAGCTAGCATACACACAGACCGAAATCTTAAATAGTTTCGATTTTGTAAGAAAGTGTTAAAATATAAATTCCAAATAAATCCATTATAAAATAAATAAATATATATATATTTAGTTTTGCGATGTTTTATATGTATTTAACAATAACTAGACGATATTCAAAACCGCTATAATCTATTTTCATACTGTATATCAGTTTTGGTTTCTCAATATATGTTATGTAATTAATGTATAACCTTAGCCGTTTCAAATATTAAGCATTTCCTATAGCATTTCATATAGCAATTCATAAAATCTCTAAAACTCTTAATTTCTTGCGTTAAAAAAAATTTTTAATTGCTGTTTTATAAGAAACGTAATTTAATTAACGTCATTCAATTTTTATTACCTTGTGAATGATTCCTTAAAGCAAAGGCTTTCACACGAAAAAAAAAAAATAAATCATAGGTGACTCCACTCGAGATCAGAACATTAAGTATTTACAGTTATATAAATAAATTAAAGAGATAGTTAAATACGCAAAGGAGAAAATCATAATAAGGTGTATGAGTACTTTTCTTCATATAGTATGTTGTTTAGTTTAAAGCTATTACGCTACAAATAATTTGAGCCCTTAGTTCATAGTGATAAACTTCCGTTGTGTCTCTGTAAAATCATATAAGTACTAGACTCACCAAAATCTATAAAGTTTGTTTGATGGTTACCCATATCATGCATATAAATTTTCAAATCAATCAGATGAGGCATTGAGACGCTATCGTATTTCAAATAATTTGAGCCCATAAGCCACAGTGATAAAATATTTTTCTTTGTGTCCTTATAAAAAAAAAACTATAAGAATTAGATTCACCAAAATCAATGTGGTGTCTGCGAGTTTGATCTGTAACATGTATAGGAATTTTCAGTTTATTCATATAAGAAGATTAAACGCAATCGCACTTTAAATAATTTAAGCCTATAGGGCATAATGATAAAGAATTTCTTTTTGTGTCCCTGTAAAAACCTATAAAATGCAGATTTACTAGTAAATTTACGCGTCATACGACGATGACGTATACACTAAGTATATAAATTTTCATCTCAAACGGATAAGGCATTTAGACGCTAATGTTTTTATAATGATAAAGAATTTTTTGCTGTGTCCCTGTAAAAAATCTATAAGTACTAGATTCATCAAGAGCTATACAGTCCGAACAACAGTGACCATTAACACGTATATAAATTTCCAGCTCATTCTGATTAGGCATTTACACTCTATCGCACTTCGAATGATTTCAACCCGTTCGAATAATTTCAACCATAATGATAAATAATTTTTCGTTGTAACCCTGTAAAAAGACTATGCGTGCATGATTCACCAAAATGCATGCACTTTGTGCAACAATAACCTATATCTTGTGTGCAAATTTTCAACTCAATTGAATGAAGCGTTTGGACGCTATCACAGTTTAAATATTTTGGCCCATATAGAGCATAAGAATAAAGAATATGTTTATGGGTTCCTGTAAAAAATATAATATCTAGATACACCAAAATTTATGCAGTTGGTGCGACGGTAACTCAAAACATGTGTATAAATTTTCATATCAAACGGATAAGGTGTTTAGCCATTATAGCACTTTACAAAATTTGGGACAATAGACCATAATGCTAAAAAATTGTGTTCCTGTAGAAAAAACTTTAAGCGCTAAATTCACCAAAATCAATATGATTCGTGCTATGGTGACCTATGACATACATACCAAATTTTAGCTTATTCGAACAAAGCGTTTAGGCACTATCGTGTTCTGTCACATACATACACACATACATCATCGTAAAAATAGTAAATATGAATTTAGTGGATTTCAAAACGTGTAGAAACACGAAAATCTCAAATTCGGATTTCGACATGATTACTTTTCTCAGTATAGTGTTCGGAAAGTAAAAATCGTGCAAAATCGAAGTTAAAATGGTGTAAATTACGACATAAAATAATAAATACTTACTATCTAGGGTTTTTTTTTTTTCGTTTTCCTTCTTCGAGGAAAGACGATATCTATTTAAATATAAGTGATAGAAATCGTTGCCAACTTTTACTCTTTCTGCCAACTGTAAAATTTTAATAGATTATATATATATATATATATTTATATATATATACTATAATGAAAAATTGTTTATTATTTTTTTATGATAACAATAATGCGTAAAAGTTGACAACTATACTGAAAGGACATGACGGGCCGCATAAAAAAAATAAATTTTATCTTATTTTTCTTTGAATAGAAATCTTTAACAAAATATGGCACACCTTGAAGCTACTCTGTGTTTTGGTTGATCGCGACAATGTTTGTAACATTTACTATGATTTATTCGTTACGTAATAGTATATGCAAATTGTAGACAATATGGAAGACTGAAAAAAAATCTATTTTTGGTTCATTTCCGAAATTAAATCTATAAAAATCACTTTGAAATTAAATAAGTACGCATTCTAAAGTTTCTAAAGTGTTAAGATTCACTAAAATTTTGCACGATGTAACATGTAAATGCAACTGGAAAATGTTTTAAACTGTGTATGCATTTTAGTTTTATAGTCTATAAAATTTTATGTTTATTTTACATTTATTTGAACACCGAGTCTTATTATTTAAAATTGTTTCATATCATGACTTTTTTGTTATTAAATGCAAGCTTTCCAATCTTGTAAGTAATATTTCATAAAATTGTTAGCATCCGCCTTTTTTTCCTATACCAATCTATCCATCTATATATTTTTAGTGTACGTTCTTCTTACTTAATCGCAATCACATTTGGAGAAAATTACTCTAGAAATAAACTGGTGTGGCAAAAGAGGCGGGTACCAGTTATGAGATATTAATTAGAATATTGGCAGGTATGGTAAATGCATGAAATAAGGCATGAAATGCATAAACGCTGAAATTTTAAATTATATGATTAAAGTTACGTTAATATGGTTTCTGAGTTTGACTAATATATCATAGGATTTATTAATTTATATTCCTATAAAAATTAGCTATATTATTTCAGATTTTTTTCTCGATTTTACTGAGATTTATCATTTCTCTAAAGAAACTGTGTAAAAAGATTTTTTTCTTATGGATTTCTTGTTTACTAAAATAGAAAATCCCCGTATCAATTACTAAAAATTCTTTAGGGGTAGAGAGGAACACTATAATGAACTCAGTAATGGAGTTATAAATTTCGATTACTGGAGTTGTGGAATTTCTTTTTCATGCTTTTAATGAAGTTTTAATGAAAAAGCTCTCTTTAATGCATGCAGCTCAAATTTAAAATGTCTGTCGTTTGCTTTTATTTAAATCAATAACCTTAAAAGAGTTTGATGATACGATTGTTTAAAGAATTATTGAATATCTCCAAAAAGTATTACTGTATACAAACAATAGAATCTTTGGTGATAGTAAAATAATATATATTTAAAGAGCAAAATGTATCCTATTATTTTTTTTTGCGTTACAATACTTCATTTTTCCTTTGATTCACGATCTTGAAATTGAAAAAAAATATTTGTGAATGTATTTTATTTTTCAAGTTGAGTAAATAGAGAAAATATAAATATTTATTTTAGACTTTACTTTATAAAATAAACAATTCTATTTGTTTTGACAGTTGGTATTTGTGTATAAAACTTTAGTGATCCAATTGAAATATTTTGTAAAAAATAGATATGTTTTAAATCTTTATCTAGATTTCAAAATTTAGAGGTTGTAAATATCAACTCTTTCAACTTCTTTTATTACAATATGCAAACATCTGTTACTTAAACATTTCCTTCAAACAAGCGTTAAAAATAAATTTTATAACTATGAGTAAAGTATTTATAAATGACTACAGTTTAATGAATCTTCTGTGATAATTGACATCATTTTATACTGTAAAATGAATTTATCACCCCAAGTTAACGCTTGAAAGAAGTTGTCTGCACAAACGGCATACTTGCCAACCATCTCATTAATAACCGTACAATTGTTAACGCCCCCTGAAAAAACGCCCCTTTTCTCACACCACTATATTTTTAGAGTTATTCTCTCCAAATGTTGTTACGATTAAATAAGACTAAAATTACTCTAAAAAGTTATTGGTGTGAAAAAAAAGGCGGGTACTAAAAATTGTACGGTTCATAATGAGATGGTTGGCAAGTATGAAACGGTAATTTCCTTGAAATATCTAAATTTTTCATCATACCTTCATATGTTAAGAATAGTCCGTAGAACGAGTATTACAGCCTTGAGTAAACACTATTAAACGCGTTTTCTATAATATTTTAAATAAAATATACTCATACTTTCCTTTTTTTTTTTTTTTTTTTTTTTTTTATTGTGCATAGGTATTTGTATGTATTTATTTCATATAAATAGAATTTTTACATAACTTTTATGATTCTATGATAATATATATTTTTTATGTTGTTAACTCAGTATTTATTTATTTATGTGTATCAATAATACACATTTAATTGCGCTACAATATTTTAAATGTTTTCTATTTTATATTTAAAAATGTTCAGTTTATAATGTATTTTTTTTTTCTTTTACTTAAGATAAAGGAAACATTTATTTTTTCATGTATTCCATTTGATATGAAACATGTGCAAAAAAAAAAAAAAAAAAAAAAAAACGTTAAAGGTGTTCTCAAATGACAATTAAATTTTTTAAAGATTTCTTTTAAACTAAGAAAACGGAGACTTTTAAGAAAGAATAAAAAATAAAAAATAAAAAATAAAATAAAAAATAAAAATAAAAACTCTTAAAAATTTTCTTTGGACTTTTTAAATTTTGAAACTAATTAAGTTTTCCCTTCAAACTATTCTCTCGCATACCTTTTTTTTTTATTTTTTTTTAAATATAACGAAAATATTTTTATAAAAAGTTTATCTGTAAGAAACCATACAAAGAAACAGTAATAATATATGAAATATGATTTTTTTTTTGTCATATGCCATTCTATTAATTATTATAACATTTCTAATACTCTAAATTTCATAAATGTAAAAAATAAAAAATAAAATAAAATACAGAAGGAAGAAAATAACTCGTGGAAAAATACGTACAAAAAATTGAAGATTCTTTCATTTTTCTCAGGAGAATTTATTTAATTATTCTTTAAATATATTTGCTTTAAATGTGAATGTAATGCGATAAAAGTATATTTCTTTCTTTCTTATTTTATTTTATTTTTTATTTGTAAAATTTTGCACTAGTAAGGATATAAAAGTAATTACAAGAAGAAAAAAAAAAGTTTGATAACACTGAATTCTTTTTATATTATTTCTTAAAAAGAAAAAAACAAAGGCTTTTTGTAAATACTTAGTTTATCTGTTCTGATAAATTAGAACTGTACACTCAAATATGACGACAAGGCGACAATTTTCGCCACATATTATACAATTATCGCCGAGATTACGCTAATAGACGACAAATTTTATAATCTAAAGATTTTTTTTAGTCCTTTTTTTCCCCTCTTTCCTATTCATCTCTCTGTATAAAAGAAAATTGTTTCTGTATATTAAAGAAGAAAACGCTGTCGCCTTTTTTTTTTTTTTTTTTTTTTTTTTGTCTGAGATCGCATCTTTTCCCGAACGGGAGTGTCCTCAGTGTCATGAGAGGTATGAATGATTACCAAATACTACAAGGAAGACATTTCTCTTGGTTAAAATTTTCTATTGCCTTAATTAACGAAGGCATCAATTGAAAACTTTGCTTTAACTGCTTTGGTACTCTATATGCCAAATTGCAATTAATATTTTTTTTTTCTTTGTCTCTGACGTCACTTTTCCCAGGAAAATGAAAATGTGATCAATGGTGTACAACGAAAAAAAATAAACGTCAATGTTGCTATTCGTAATAAAGAAATTAAAGGTATAAACTTTTTATGTATTGTGTGCAAATAAATAAAAGGATTTATCTTAAACATTTTCAATAAAAACAAATGAACTATAATTTATAGTCTGCATACACGTTTTTGTCTACTTTAAAAAAAATTAAATGTCAATAAAGAAAGAAAGGAAAAAAAGGAAGAAAGAAAAAAGGAAAAGAAATGGGAAAAAGAAAGAAAACGACATTGAAAAATTGAGACCTTCGAGATGCTCTAGAAAAGGAAAAAAAAAATACTTAGAATAGTGAAAACATTTAAAAATAAACAATAATTTTAAAATATTAAGCAAAAATTTAATCCAGATGAAATGAAAATTAGTTTCTATTTTTTTAATTTTATTGTAACGTCAGGCGAAACAGATTTATTAATGAATATCATAAGTTTGCTAAACAACTATTATTGTACAGTTTTAACATAAAATTTAAAGAACAACAACTAAGATTAGTTTATATAAATATTTAGTTTTCAACTCAAAATGAATTTAAACAATTGTCTAAATAGGGACATCTTTAATATGACCAATTTAGCGACTTTGAAAAATTTGAACTATAATTGTACAGTTTTAAAATAAAATTTAAAGAACAACAACTAAGATTAGTTTATATAAATATTTACTTTTTAATTCAAAATGAATTTAAATGATTGTCTAAATAGGAACATCTTTAATATGACCAATTTAGCGACTTTGAAAAATTTGAGATGAAATAACTCGGATGTTTTTTGCCAAAAAATTCATTTCTGCAACCACGATACCCATTTCAACTCTATCCATGGCTTAAATACATAGATTCGTTAAGTCGTAAATGCATAGAAAATTAATTTCTATTTTATTAATTTTATTTTAAGATCGGGCAAATCATATTTAGCAATGGATATTATAATTCTGTTAAACAACTATTACTATAGAGTTTTAAGTTAGGCCCAGAAATTTTTAAAAGGAAATTTAAGAGACAACAACTTAGATTAGTTTTTGTAAAGATTTAGTTTTTAACTCAAAACATATTTAAATGATTGATTAAATAAGAGCATCTTTAGTATGACTAATTTAGCGAAATTTAAAATTTAAAGATGAAATAACTCAGGCATTTTTCACCAAGGAATTTATTTTCGCTACCACGACAGCCATTTTAACCGTAGCCATGCTTTAAATACATAAATAATATATGAATTGGGGAATAATAATAATAATGAAATGCTCTAAATATTTACAATAATCATACAACCTATTTATTTTCATTGTCTGGCTAAATCATATTCTAGAAAAAAAATGCACATTAAAAAGTTGCATCTTTACTGCTGCAAGCAACCATTTTTAAACCTATCTGTACGTTGAAAATGAATATAAAGTAGGGCATATTGTCTTAAGTTAACTTAAAAATGCAATAGTTAAAAATGTAGGTATAAGAAAACATAAATTTATAGTTTCTTTAAACAAGCATATGTAACCAAAAATTCATCGCCAAACAGTGACAAAATTTGAAAAGTCTCCAAGGAGGTCATATACTAAAGCTGTAATATTAAATGGTTTATATATTACAAATGCATCTCTGTTCTTAAAAAAAAAAAAAAAAAAAGTTACTTTTGGAAAGTCGTTGTTTGTTTTGTATGTCTATCTGTCTAGCATATGTTTCCGCCCAAAATAATGGCAAATTGTTATTATGTTGTCAAACGTTAAAACAAAAAATTGACATATTATAAATGATATAATATTAAATGTTGTGTATTTCAGTATGATATCAATATGGATATTTGTATAAAACTGTCCTGCTTTTGTCTTGCGTAATGTATTATTGATATTCTTATTCGATGAAAGGCACAGCTGCGAATAGGCAGGTAGAGCTACGCAGGGGTTAGTGAAAGAAATAAATTTGGAGGGGGAGCTCCCTGGGGAGCTTTAAAACAGAGCGAGTAGGGGACAGAAACCCATACTATTTAAAAATAAAAAACACCTGGAACAAATATATTTTCATTGTTACAAAATATAGGAAAAGAAATTATAAATAGGGATTAAACTTCTAACTACGGTATTTGTTTCTTGTTCGTAAAATAACGTAAGTAGCCTAGTAAAATTCATCTTATATATATATATATATATATATATATATATTATTTCAACGCTTTTTATCAGGAATTTAAGACTGCTACATTGGTATGCTGCTTCCACTTTTTTTTTTTTTTTTTTTTTTTCATGTAGTTTGTTTTTTACTTTCTGCTGTTTGTCGGTGCATATTTTAGCAAGCTGTTCAAACCCCTTCTAGCATAGTTAACCAGCTATATATTAAATAAGTTAATCTTGTATTTATTTTTCGGGTGTTTTGGGGCGACAATTATAATAATTTCCATAAAAGTTTAGGGTCAATGAATTGTCGTATGGTGTAAGTGTTAAAAACAACTGTTTGACCAGTGGAACTTTTAAAACAATATACTGCAGTCGAAAAACAAATTTTTCAAATATCTCTTGAAATATGAACATTTTTATGAAAAACGTTTTCACTGCACATGTGCAAAAAATTAAACAAAAAAAAAAAAAAAAAAAAAAAAAAAAATGCACAAGTTGAAAGTTAGATGTATTGGGCAACTTTCATTAAAAGTGCATTTGAGTAGAGTAAAAAATAAGCAAATTATGCGGAAAAGAGCGAGTTAAATTTTAGATATTTTCTATGGGGTGAAACTTCTTAAGGTGTTTTTCACAAGCCGCATAATTAATTTAAAGATCCAATTATTTTAACCACTCAGCAAAAGTTATTTTTTGAGAATAAAATCTTTTTGTAAAAAAATAGAACCGACTCCAAAAAGCAACAACTACTATTGAAACAACTAAAACAAAAATGGTACGAAATGAAACTGTAATATGCACCTAAAAGTATAAAATAATTTCCTTCGCCAAACAACCTATAACACTACAATTAATCATAACTTTTGAAGTCGGCGCAAAATTAAATAAAATTTAATTAGTTTTTAAAGGTTTGTTTTTAGATTCGTAGCAACAAATGCTGTTGTCTCGAATGATCCATTTTCATGTTTCCTTTATTATTTTATCACTGTATACAATTGATCCATTAGTAGCAACTACATAGAACAGTGAAAATTCTTCACAATGTGGTATTTTTGTTTCTACGAAGTTAGAGTTTCCTTTGCAAATTTGGTATAACATTGATAACTATCATGTAAGATGTGTATTTTGAATAGGATTTAAGTTTTGTATTGAATAAAGGTATCATTTTTATTTAATTTTGCGCCGACTTCAAAAGTTATGATTAATTGTAGTGTTAGATTGTTTGGCGAAGGAAATTATTTTATACTTTTAGGTGCAATTTACAGTTTCATTTCGTACCATTTTTTTAGTTGTTTCAATAGTAGTTGCTTTTTAGAGTCGGTTCTATTTTTTTAGAAAAAGATTTTATTTTTCTCTTTTCAGTGATATTCATATAGCAGAACATCAGAAGACGTTCGACGGCAGTTTCACAAATCACAACTTCCAAGAAAAGTGTCATAACTCAAACAATGGTTTATGTCACTGAAAAATACATGAAATACACCCAATGTGAACAAAAAAGTTACATCCCCATCTACAAAGTTATCCACTCGAGAGACAGTTATGCCAGATTTATTCTAGTCAAGTTATTTTTAAGTTGATTTTTCTCAAATGCTGCATTTTTTTAGTTGTGTCACTTTTCTTACCTTTATCGGATATGAGCAAAAAACTATCTATTGAATGAACATACGTTAAATTTAAATGTCTTTAGAAATGTAAAGAATGGATACGCTGTATTCGTAACCAAAAATTCTGTTAGGTATATACATTGAACTTTACAGTGAATACGTGTCACCCGCTGCGTTGGAAATTGCGAAGCGTATAGTTTAAAAAAAAAAGAGCAAAATATGCATTGCAGCTGACGGACAGAAGTTTCAACGTCGATACTTATATACTGCTTTTACCAGTGTACTGCATGCTTTCAGCAGTTAGAGGGAGAAAATACTTTTGTGAGTATCTTGTAATTTGTTTATATCGTAATGAAATAATAATGAAATCTATTTCAGGCCAAGATCATTACGACCACAAAAAAAGTATTAAAATTAAATAATCTCTTACGAAGTTATAAGCTAACAAATTTCAACAACAACAACAACAACAATGAGAAACATGGTTTGTATTGAGAACCTCTTTCTTTATGAAGTCGGTTTAAAACGTCTATGCGTTAATCGATGTGACCGCTTACAATAACCATACTTTGAATTTTACATAGCATAAATGTCACCCGCTACGCTACAACATATGCAATGTCGTTCAAGTGTGCGCAAAAAAGGAAATTGTGAATAAACAAATGCACGTTTTAAGCGTTCTGTTTTTAGCATTAATGTCTAAACTATCTTTTTGTACTAAATCGATGATGATCTGCAATTTAATAATTCACTTTTTCCCCTATCTTGAACCGGTTTCGAGATAGGAACGCTAACTCCACCGTTTTCCGCCAGGTGGCGCTGTAGGCGGTTGAATCGCGTTGCACATATCCACTTTACTGTACCTACATACCATTTTTTATGACTATAACTGCAGCTTTACAGCAGTTAAAAGAGTTGGGACTGACTTTTTTGGGCACCCTGTATTTTCTTTTGATCGTAAAGATATTACAATGGGACCTATTTCAGACCAAGACCTTTACAATAAAACAAAAAGTATCAAAATCGGATCATCCGTTCAGAAGTTATGAATAAAAATCAAAAACAAAAAACATACGCTTTGTATTGAGAACCTCCTCCTTTTTGAAGTCGGTTAGTTACAGCCTCTCTTACGAAGTTATAAACTTACAAACACCACCACCAACACATAGCTTGAATTAAGAACATCCTCCCATCTGAAGTTGGTTGAAAACGACTTTGCGCTAATCGATGTGACAGCTTACAGTAACAATACTTTGAACCAAATAGTATACGTGTCATCCGCTACGCTGCAAAGTGCGCAAAGTAGTTCAAGTGTGCAAAGTGTAGGAAATTGTGAACAAACAACTGCACGTTTTAAGCGTTCTATTTTTAGCAATAATGTCTAAAAATTGTCTTTTCGTAGTAATCGATGATGCTCTATAACTTCGTAATTAACTTTTCTCCCATCTTGAACCGTTTTTGAGATAGGAGCGCTAATTCCACTGTTTTTCACCAGATGGCGCTCTACTTTCTTTAGATTGTAAAGATATTACAATGGGACCTACTTTAGACCAAGATCTTTACAACAAAACAAAAAGTATCAAGTAACCGTATTTTCAACTATATAGCGTATGTCTCACCAGCTACGCTACAACGTGTGCAATGTAGCTCAAGTGTGCATAGTGTAAGAAATTGCGAACAAACAAATGCACGCTTTTAGCATCAATGTCTAAACTATCTTTTCGTACTAAATCGATGATGCTCTGCAATTTCATAATTCACTTTTCCCCCCTGTCTTGAACCGTTTTCGAGATAGGAACGCTAGCATGAATGTCTAAACAATCTTTTTGTACTAAATTGATGATACTATTCAACTTTGTAATTCACTTTTTTCTTTAGAACCGTTTTCGAGATAGGAACACTAACTCCTATATTTTCCACCAGGTGGCGTAGAGGTCTGCACGGGCCGGAATTTCGAGGCCCAGGCCCGGCCCGGCCCGTACGAAAACTTTACTTACCCGGCCGTTATGAATTCGAAAAATGCGGCCAGGGCCCGGCCCGTTTATTTTTTAACGGTTTATGGCCCGGCCCGGTCCGGACAAAAAACGAACGACAACAAACGATCCGGCCGACCCGGCCCGGCCGGATTAAAAAAAATGTAAAATAACAAAAAAAAAAAAAAAAAAAAAAAAGAAAAAAAAAAAAAAAAAAATAAAGAATGCCTTTTTTTAAAACAGATTTTTAGTACGTGTTTTGCAGAGGTTTTATATAACCAAACAATAGTACGTTCTTTAACAAAACTGCTGAAATTTTACAAGACAATTATATATAAACAGAAATTCATTATTATAGACAAGGCACAAAGACAAACAGAAAGTCAAATCGAAAATATTAGCATTCATCAAACAATATAGGAAGGTATTTAAAATGGTTAATACTACTGAAAATGCACTTTCAACCATTTTCTCTTATATACAATAATGTATCCGAATCTTTCATGCGCTCCGGTAAACAAAACTTTAATGTTAATCCAACCATATTCAATAACTTTAATAACACACCTGGTTGTCGGACCACCAACCATATTCAATAGAAATCAATAGAAAAGTTGCTTTTGCCCATGACAAAAATGATGCTACTTTCGTCCACTGGAGAAAAGGAAAAGGAGTCTTAGAGAAAAAGTTACAGCGGAAAGATTTTTATAGCCTTTATACCACCTAAACTCAACAGATCATAAGAAACAAACCCTTATACACAGTAATGTATCTAATTTCTTTTTTTATGTACATGTACGCAAACTTGTACAAAACATGCAAAATGGTAGTGACATGCATACTATTTTGAATAGGAAACCATCTAATATTACTTTAAATAAAATATATTAATTTCGAGGCATGCTAAAAGTAGAAAAATCAGATTTCGGACATACAGACTGATAGACAATTAAATTGACGTTACAGACACTTTTTTAACAAAATAGAACTTTATGTGACACACAAGTCTGTAAAATGTACGTAAAATAAATGACTGAAGAAATATTTTACCATTTTCCTTTTTCGTTGATTAACGAGGAAACCAGAAAAAGATTCGGGCTGACACGGCCCGGAGAAAATTTTATTTAGGCCCGGCCTGGCCCGGAGAAAATTTCATTCAGGCCCGACCCGGCCCGACTATACACAAAAAACGGAGCCCCGGCCCGGCCCGAGCCTGAAAAAAAAATTTAAGCCCGAGCCCGACCCGGCTCGAGAGCAAATTCAAAAATTCGGCCCAAACTCGGGCCGAAAGCCCGGCCCGTACAGACCTCTAAGGTGGCGCTGCAAGCGGTTTAACCTTGTACTGCATGGCCACTTTGCTATACTTACATACCATTTTTATCACTATAGATGCAGCCGTTTAGCAGTTAAAAGAGTTGGGACTGATTTTTTTGGGCACCCTGTATTTTCTTTAGATCGTAAAGGTATTACAATGGGACCTATTTCAGACCAAGACCTTTTCAACAAAACAAAAGGTATCAAAATCGTAGAATCCGTTCAGAAAGTTAGGAGCTAACAAACATAAAAAAAAACATACGGTTTGAATTGAGAACCTTCCTTCTTTTTTGAAGTCGGTTAATAAAAACCTCATACTATCTTACATATCTTAGTAAATAAACAAAAATATCTTAGAGACACAAGCTTATAAGGGATTTTTTTTACAAAAAATACCTTTTGATAAGTGGTTAAAATAATTGGATCGTTAAATTAATTACGCAGCATGTGAAAAGTCCCTCATGAAATGACTCTTGGAAAATATCTCAAATCCAGCTCGTTCTTTTTCGTATAATTTGCTTATTTTTTTTTTCTCTATTTAAATGCACTTTTGACAAAAGTTGTCTAATACATCTAGCTTTCAACCTATGCAATATTTTTTTTTTTCCTTTCGCATATGAGCAGTGAAAAAGTTTTTCATAAAAATGCTCATATTTCATGAGATATTTAAGATATTTTTATTCCGATTGTAGTACATTGTTTTTAAAGTGTTTTTCCAACCTATCTGAAAGTGGGAATAACTTTATTAAAAAACTCTGTGTATTATATATATATATATATATATATATATATATATATATATTTGAGATTTAAAATAAATGCTTATATCTCCGTTATTTAATATGTTATCGTCACGCAAATTCATTCACGAATTGAACTAGGTTTATAACATATCCTAAAGTTACAGCTCATTTCGTTCACCTAACGACACAGCGTGATCCCAAACATTGATATTTCTCAATTTGTTACCGGCCTCCTAAATGTTGTCTTAAATCATTCTTCACTGAAAAACCTGAAGAAGACCTAGTTCTTTAAATGTCCAATGTTTGAAAATACTTTATCGAGAGATACGTTTTTTGAGTGAGAAAAAAAAAAAAAAAAAAAAAACTGATAGTTTGCAAATATTGCTAAACTTTTGAGCAGGAGTGAATATACAAGTAATCGTAATCATGTAAGTTAACCACATGTGGTTTTAAAGAACATTTTGTAAAAGACATCTAAAAACTATTAAGATAAAAAAAATTACAAATGTTCATTAATATTGCTTCAAACTTAAATAATAATAATAATAATAATAAAAATAATAATAATAATAAAACTAAGTGAGTCCACTCGACTTTCCGAACATAAAGTAATTAACAGTTGTTTAAATAAATTAAAGTAAGACAAGTTGTTAAATAGACAAAATCAAAAATTATAATATGGTGTTTGAGTATGTCTCGCCATACATTATGCTGTTTAACTTAATGCTATTACACTTCAAACAATTTGATGCCTTAGGTCATAATGATAAAGAACTTTTTGTTGTGTCCCTGTTAAAGTATAAAAATGTTAGATTCACCAAAATCTGTACAGATAGTTCGACATTAACCTAAAACATGTACACACATTTTCAATTCATTTCAATAAGGCGTTTAGACGCTATCACATTTAAAATAGATTGAATCCATAGACCATAATGATAGAGAAACTTTCTTTGTAGTCCTGTAAAAAACTGTAAGAGCTAGATTCAGCATGAATTATGCAGTTCATTGGACGGTGCCCTATACCATATAGATGCACATTTTTAGTTTAATTGAGTAAAGCACATAAACGCAATCGCACATTAAATATTTTAAACCCATAGGCCATAATGATAAATAATTTTCCCTTGTGTCCCTGTAAAAAACGGATAAGTGTTATATTCACCAAAATCAATAGGGTTCGTGTTATCATGGTCCATAACAAAGTGCCAACTTTCAGCTCATTTGAACAAAGCGCTTAGACGCTATCGTGTTCATAGACACACACATACACACATACATACATCATCGTAAAAATAGCGAGAATGAACTAAAGGGATCTCAAAACGTATAGATAAACGAAAATCTCAAAATCAAATTTTGTCATTATAATACTTTTCTTATATATGCTGTTCGTAAAGTAAAAAATTGTCATTGATCAGGCAAAAAAAAAAAAAAAAATAATAATAATAAATAAATAAATAAATAAATAAAACGCGATAAGAGCGTAAATCAAGAAAACAACTTACATTACAACCTTCAGATTTACTCTGATGTAAAAATTTAAAATCGACTGCTGAAATAATAATGTAATTTTTCAAACAAACAATATGAAGTTTTCATTTTATATAAAGTACTTTTATTTTGATTTGTAAAACGATTGTTTAAAGAAACTTTGTGAATATTGGAAAAAAAAAAAAAAAAACAGTTGTCTTTCTTGAAAAATATACACCTAAAAAAAAAAAAAAAGAGTTTTGTAAAACTATGTTCGACAATAAATTTGCAGAACACAGGTTTACTTTTTACGATACTTGCTTTTCATTAAATGTCAATTGTTGCTTTGTCAGTGTGTTCGTCTGAAACTCATAGATTATATATATTGTTATTTCTTTGTTGTCGGTAGTGAAATTTTTAATCTGTAAAATAATTAAATAATAAATAAATAATATATATGTGGAAAGTAATTCCTTGCATAGTCCACAGATGGCACTGTCTCTGATGTAACCAGCGGACGAGCTGACAAGCAGAAAGTTAGTTGGTATCCGGCTACTGTGGTAAGCTGGCCAGACAATCAGCGCGTAGATTGATCCGGTGTCATTACACCATAGTTAGAACATGAAACGCTCAGATTAGTTGAGTAGAGCCCTGGGAGGCTTATACCTTAGTTCTGCAATGTATTATAGTACTAGCAGGTGCTTAAATATTGCTTTGTGATATTGCTTTGTGATAATATTTTAATGTTGTGAGCTTCTTGTAAAACAAAAGGAATAAGACTTGGCCACTTGCGACTATCGACTGTTAAAAGAATTCTTATGTTCTTTTTTCTGTATAATTTATGTTTCGTATGCCT
This sequence comes from Salticus scenicus, assembly GCA_963930645.1. NCBI lineage: Eukaryota > Metazoa > Arthropoda > Arachnida > Araneae > Salticidae > Salticus > Salticus scenicus. The sequence continues at coordinate 89,123,669 of OZ005655.1, read as the reverse complement.
TCAAATAAAGTGTTGTCTATAAACAAAATCTACTCATTGACCCCATCCCCTAGACTCCAGCCAAGATCTTATATATATATACTTCATTTATAAAATCTTAAAGTGTTTAAAAAGTTAAACCTAAAGAATATTAGCAATCTGAAACTATTTAATGATTAAAAAAGAATAATAATAATTCTTTATAGGTCTATTCCATGTATAATTTAAAGTTTTGGTTCATACCTAAAGGAAAACTTAATATATCTCTGTCATTAAAATCTGTCACTCTAAAATATTGCATGATATGTTAGATTATTTTCTGTAAAAAATATTTGCAATCTTAATATAAAATAGTTCAGAGATAGAAGGATATTCAAATATAATCCTAGTTGGAATTGTTTGAAAAAAAAAAAAAGGAGCACAAAGTATATATATTTATAAAAAATCGATTTTGTCATTTATTCATGAACATCCAAAATAAATATGAAATGGCATAAAAAAGATAGATTTGAACTAATTCAAGAAATTTTATTGGTGAATGCGCTGTGCTGCTTCATCTCATTTTACATTCTATGCATTTCTTAAGAAGTTTTAAATCAAAAAGATAAATATAAAATAGTAAAGACGTATTTGATTTTAATTCGCTATTTTAACATTTAATGTCATATATATAAAGAAGGATTCAATAAAAAATTTATGAATGTCATAAAAACGCTTGTGAAATTTCGTAGAAACTAATTTTATACTTTTAGAAGAAAGAAGTTTTAGTAAACCAAATTCAGTTCATAAGAAGATAACAGCCTATAAATATGAGGTTTTTTTTACTACGTGCACTAAAAAGATAGGTATATAAATTAAAATTATATGTTTCACAAAAAACAATCAAATATATCTGACATTTATGCCTTTTATAAAGAGTATAACTAATCTAGAATATTGATAATATTGGCATTAGAGCATGAAAATCAGAAATAACATAGCATAATATTTCTTGCCAAATGTCGCTAAAGAATATGTCCCGAACGACAAGGCAGGATACGTTTAAATGCTACATTATAGGGTTTGATTTCAAATGTAAGCATAATATTTATTCAGAAAAGGAGAATTTTTTAACAATGAACAATGAACGTGCTGCAAGGGGAACCGTGAACGCAATAATTAATGAATGTGCTGCCAGACAGAGTTCCCAACATTTATAATTTATTCACGAGCATTTTTAGACCCACCTCTTTGTCATGCCGGAAATTTTGAAAAAAAAAAAAAACTTCTTATTTAATCATTGTCACATATTAAAGGGAAATAATCTACAAAATTTCTCGTGCGAAAAGAAGGCGTGGCTAAAAATCCTGGTGAATAATATATAAAAGTTGGGAACGCTGCTGCCAGATAAATTTAAGTAAGGAAATAAAGAGTATTAACTAAGTTGTTACATTGCTGAACTTCTAAGGACAGCTCGTCCCGGGCAATTCAGTTTTAAATGTGTATCCTGAATACAGCAAAGTACAAAAATTAAATCTTCAAATTTATTAACAAAATATATTTACAATATATGTCAATATTTATAAAGATTTAAATGTGACAATGGTCTAATAATCTAAGTATAAGATATAGAGACATCGATAATATAGGCAAACGCTCTAGAATTCTTATAGAAGTTTCTAGAAATCGCTTTCAAATGTGACTAGAATTTATAAGGATGCCATAGAACTATTTTTCTAGAGCTAAAATTTAGATTCTATTAGTCAGCTACAGGTTTTTTTCTGTATGCAGAATTTCTTATATAACTATGTCAAATTTATTAATATAAGGGGCTAGCCTGTCATATTAAATTACCTTCGGGCTTGTACAATGTGATATCTTTATTCGAACTACTACGACATTGAACTTTGTAAAAATGTGTTTTGGACAGTCCCACTTGGCTAGTTGCTTGAGGGAGTCCTCTGCATGTAACGGTGTTCCTTAGCCACCATGTATATTCTTTTATTTCCTTAACATTTTTAGAATGCCGTGAAATTGATACATGTTATTCTAAATAATTATGACATGCTCCCTATTAAAAAATATCCCCTGGCTGAAAACGTCTGGTATATCATGTAGATAGCTCGACAGAAATAAGCCGCCTAAAGGTTGTCTGAGTGAGTAATGTCGACCAGTTGTCGGCCTGGATAGCTCAATCGGTAGAGCCTTGACCTGGTAAGTCAAAGATCTGGGGTTCGACTCCCGGTCCAGGTATTATTTTCACTTAGTCGGAAAAATAAAGTTCAATAATTGATTTTCTTCCCAATCAGTTGATTGTGTGATTTTAATATATATTGTATTAAATATTCTACTATTAACAGGATTTAAACTTGTGCAAGACAACGTAAAATTATTGAGATGTATTAAGGAATACAGCTGAAAATATAATAAAATACCTTTACAGCTGTATTATGCTCCAGACAACAGTGTATAAAATTGATAATCAAATTGTCAGTCTATAGTCTAATTTCTGTCAATGTTTTGAGAATGTGTTCAAACTAATTTATGGTATTTAATTTTACAGTAGTAGGTTTTGTACTGAAGATGGACATTGCGAAAACAGTTACTGCACACAAACTCAAAAAGTTTTCCAGTGAGTTACGTTTTATAAGAGATATATTTTTATAGTACATTTCAAAATAAATACCTGGATGACTGAGTTTCCACAGTCTCTTTATTTAAACCATTCGTAGTGTAAAAACAGTATTTTGTTTATAGAAATATATTTCTTATTGTATTTTTCAGGGTGCGATAATATTAAAAGCTAATTTTCCTGGGAAAAAAATGAGTTATCATGTGGAATCTCCAATTTTTATCAAATACGTTCAAGCAGTATCTTTAAAAACCAGGTTTATGATAAACGTACGTACAAGGTAAATCATGTGTTGCCAACGACGGCTGATATTCTTGAAAGAAAAATAAGTCAGATCTGTTTTAGATCGGAAAAAAAAAATACACATTTTAAATAGATGTATTGCGAATTATCAGTGAACGCTTGAAAATGAGGGTATTTGAGATCGAAATGTAAACTGAAAAATACACTAATTAAAACTTTTTATCAAAATCCTTCGAGTACTTTCAAAGAAAGCGAAGTTTATGTCATTTTTAACATGGGCGAGAGCTTGGGTTACCGGTGATCGCTAAGTGTTCTAAAGAACAGGCTAATTCAGATTTAATTATAAAGCCAAAATATCTCTAAATATAAATTTTTATTGAAATCATTTTATGTACAATTATAATTGCGTATCAATTTTTATTAAGTAATGTAAATTATTTAAAATGCTATATTAGTTGCGTTATGTTACTTAACATTTTCGCACAAAGATAAAAGGCGTTTTAAATTTCGATTCGCTACATTCATCTCCGATATAACTTCTGTGCTTATCTTTAATACATTAAGTCATCTGCTATATTTTCTTTTTAAATTTAATGTGCTATGTTTTCTATTGAAGGTAATATAAATAGCACTGCTATTACGCAAATTAATTTCCATTGTATAAAGTCAATATGTAATATTACTTTAAAGCGTAGTTTATACCTTTACACTACCCAAAACTTGAGGTTGCGGTTATCTTACATTATTTAGTAGCCCAACATTAAAAATTGCATAATTTAAATTAAGGTGTGATTAGCATTAATAATAACTGTATATGACCTTTCAGAACTATTCAGGTACATACTGGAGTATTAGTAGAAAATGACCAATAAAAATATTTATAATAATAATAAATTGTCCTAAAATTACTCTGAAGATGTTTTTCTTTACTTGTCAATTTTGCAAATTTTGCTTATGTTATAATTTAACTTTTCGTTTTAAATAATTAGGCTAACATGTTTGGCAAACATTGCACATGTTTTATTTATTTTTTACTAGAATTTAAAATAATGTGTATCGAACAGGAAAATATTTTTATAATAACCAGTTTAAAAAAAGAAATATATATACAATAAAATATCTGCATTTTCATTTTACCCAGAAAAGTGAACTTCAAGTACATATTTTATTTCTGTAATGATAAGTATAAAGGATTTAAGTCCAAAAATGTCGATTTTGAGTTAAGTACATAGTCAGATTCAGAAAAAAATTCTCTATCGATTGGTATAAAGGATTTAATTCTATGTCATTCAGTCTTTGAGAAAATCCATTGGTAAAAAAAGGACCAATTCAGAAATTTGCCATTCATGTATGGTATAAAATATTTAATTCAATTTTTCCCGTTATTAAATGATGGTTGTCAACCACTGAATAGTATAAAGGGTATAAATCAACGAAATACCTTTTTCCTAATCGATTCTTCTGATTTGTTTTTAGCTAGTTAAACTTTATTTTTCGTCTCCTGAAAAATCAAGACTATGGACTTAAATCCTTTATACTTATCAGTACAGATATAAAGCAAGTACTTTAAATTATTTGGTAATATGTTGTAATTATGCATGTCTCACAGATAAAATTACTAACAAGATTTTCTGTTGAATTAGATACTAACAATGATTAAATTCCTTCAGTGCACTCAAATAAATGTACAGAGAGTCAGGTTTAATTATGTTCTTCGATGTAACCTAATGTAGGAACAATGTACAGGATACAATATCCCAGATCTATTAAAATTGAGTCAATGAGTGCATGTAAGTGCTTAAACGTAGCCTACTGTAATATTAGAGTAACGTGGTTGCTATTGTCGGAATAGGTTAAGTAATATAACACTTCACAGATCAAAGCGACCAAATGTTTGTAGTTTATGACAAGATTCTGCGAACGTTATGTATGAGGAATAAAACAAATCTATTCGTCATACAAATAATTGAGTCTCTTATAAATCAGATTCGTCATAAGACCCTTTAGAGAAAGCCATTTCCAGAGAGAGTTATTGGCGTATCTAAATATGTTGAGCAATAAATGCATTTAAGATAATATGAAATGAAGTTTATCCTGATAATAAAACTTTAATTTCTGACAATTGAATTTATAAATTTTAAGATTTTGTTAGGCATACTTTTAAGTATTTTTTTTTATAAAAATATAGAGATGAATTTAATTTTTGGAGCAATTTAAACCTTTAACATCCACTGCATAATTTCTTTTGAAAATTGCTAAACTATTTTTAAAAATGGCTGTTAGACACATAGTTGTTCATAAAAATGTAAGGAAAAAATAAATTAGCATCGTTACCTTTGAAGAAATATTTAGTTTGAAACATTTATAAGTTAATCTTACAACAAGTGTTTTTTTATTTTTTATTTTAATAAGCAAAAATACTTTGCAAGTAAACATTAAAAACTGTAAAAACTCGTAAAAGTGTCTGTTAGTAAAATAACAGCACAGTTATTTTTCAAAGAAAAAGCAAGACACGAGTTCATCATCAAACTAGCAGGATTCCTTTGAGCCTGCTAAGAAATTCCAAAAGAGTTATGCATTTTTTTATTGAAAGCATCATTTGTTAAATTTTGGGGTAGAGATGTTATCTACCAAACAGAGAGGAAAACCAAACTTATCTTATACTATTAAGTGAGCAATATTTGTATATTTCACTGTTCTCGAAAACGGTAGTTCGGACAGTTACCAGATTTAACACAAAGGTTCCTCCCGAAGGATCACTGTGCACACCGAAGTCAGAATTTCGAATTTTTGTTTAGTTTTCTTTTAATTAATAAAAATGTGAAAAGAATAAGCTAATAATAGAAAAAAAACAGCCATTTAAATTTAATCCATGATTTAATTGTTGCCAAAAAAGAAAAACTTATACTATTAAGTGAGCAATATTTGTATTTAAATTTTATCCATATTTTAATTGTTGCCAAAAAAAAAAAAAAAAAAAAAAACGAGTTTATTATTATTTTCTTTTTTCAACAGGAAAACAAATGCATTTATCTAAACATGAACAAAACAAAACAAAAAAAATAAAATATGCATCTCACAAAGATTGACGTTATTTTTAATTTAAAATTTCTTTTACACATTGATAAAGTGCTAATATAGTTTACGATGCTAATATAGATCCTCCTGGGTGATTTTTAGGTTAATTTCTTTAGAAATCGACCTATTGCAATCACTTCGTTTATCTATCTATATTAATATTATAAATACGAAAGTTTGGATAGATGGATGTTTGTCACTCAATCATTGAAACTCATTGAAACCTTTGGACAGCCCCTGCCTGCCTGGACGTGCCAAGCTTAACGGGTTGGATGCTGTCCGCCGGAGCGAATAAATCGCCGGATCACTGCATGATAGCCGCCTACTGCCAGACAGTAATCTAGACGCAACAGAGAATGAGCTGTGTCCTAAGCTCGTTCAGACTTCTAACGTCAATCAGGAGATGACCACTCTTCAGCTAAGGAACAGGGTGACATCACAAGACAGCTCTGGTACGACAGGGTTGCGACATCTTCTTCTGGACACATAATGCTCGACTGACACACCACACCTCCAGATCGCACAAGGTAGGAAGCGCACAGTCACGCTACCTGGATGCGAGAATTTTGAATATGTGCACACTATCCGTGAGCCAAACAACAAAAAAAAAAAAAAAAAAAAAAAAGGATTTTTGAATTTTGGAGTGGGGGGGAACTTCAGGGGGAGCCAAAATGATAAGTTGTGCACTCAGAATTATGCCAAAATGAGGAGGCTAGCAGGAGTAAGGGGGGGGGAGACCTAAACACCAAGACTGCTGAACGACAAACGTGAGAGAAAGGAAAAAAAAAAAAAAAAAAAAAAAAAAAAAAATAAGGAATTTAATTCTTGCCACTGGTGGGGGGAAGGAAAACTTTTGTAGCGCATAGTCTAGAGAATAGAAGTGGCTGGGCCGAAAAAAAAGAAAAAAAAAAAAAAAAAAAAAAGGGGGAATGGGACCATGCGCTAAAGGCCTAAAAGGAGAGGAAAGAGGGACCATCGCAATTTTGATCCACCACGGGGGGATGGTGCCCCGCGTTGGTAGCCCGACGACTGCTTAACGACCCCATCGAGCACTTGACGGTGCAGCACATTTTTACGAGGACCAGACACCGCCACACCCTCGGAACGTTGACAAAAAAAAAAAAAAAATAATAATAATAATAATAATAATAGTAAAGTAGAAAAATTAGAGTAAATGGTTAAATGAATTAATAATAATAAATAATAATGATAAGATAACTAATAAAAAAAAAAAATAATAAGAAGAATAAATAAATAAATAAATAAATAAATAAATACAACGACTAAACGGATCTAGATGAGATTTGGTACAGAGATAGAGAATAGTCTGGCATAGAACATAGGCTACTATTTATACCGGGAATTTGATTAGATTTTTTAAAATTAACTAAAATATGAAATTAATAAACTGGTAATTGACATAATATAAGCCATTTAAATTTTTAATTGTTGCCAAAAAGTTTACGAGGTATTATTTATTTATTTATTTATTCTAAAATGAAATATGCTTTCACGCGAAAAATAAAAAAATACTAAATGTTAAATTGGTCGATGCGAAAATGACACTTTATAATTTTAAAATAAAATAGTAATATTACAAATCGAACATTTTCTTCTGAATTTTATTTCACAGCATTTTTTTATATACCCCAACTTCAGATTTTTTTTTTTTTTTTTTTTTTTTTTTTTAGTACGGCGGATGGAACACGCGTGGCATAAAAGCTAATTCAGCATTATATTAAGGGTATTTTCCTATTGATAATTCTGGACATTTTTTTTTCTTTTTTTTTTGATGTTGAAGTAGATCAGACATTTTTCGCCAAGGAAAAGATAGAAAGAAATACGCAAGCGAAATGATGATGTCACTCGCCGTTCGTGGATGCAAGAAAAATATTTCCTATGTTAAACGCCCATTGGGTTTTTGTAAAAAATTATTAAAAATCGAAGAAAATTATTTCCTGATTTTAATCCCCATATTTATGTATATATATGTATTAGTTATCATGTCCATCCGTTAGATAAAGTTATTTTTGTTGTAAAATTGACAAAGTGTGAATTTTTAATTTAAAAACTCTAGAAGAAAAAAAAAAAAAAAAAACATGCCAAACTTCCATATTCGATTGAAAACACAAACACATCATTTCAAAGGATGATATTTACACAATAAATATCCAAATAATATACTAATTAAAAGGAAAATGATAAATATTCTATCATAATTTGAAGTCAAATTTGTTTTCAAATGTCTAAATAAAGTATCTGATATAAGATACTAATATGTTGCAGCGGAAAAATTCGATATCGGTCATCCTTGGCAGAAAAAAAAATATCGCCAAATTATTTGGCGAACATAATTTAATTCCTTTCAAAAATCATGGTTATTTTAACAAATTATATTAAGAGAGTAATGAATAATATGAAACAATATTTCGTACAATGGATATTACGAAAATATACATCTGGCATGTATATTTTCGTATTACGTTTTTGATCACCAAATACAATAAGCGCCAAGAACGACACAGTTTTGAAATTTAAAATTAAAATTTTGTAAATTTGACAGCAAAATAACTCAATCTAACACATGCACATGATAACTAATCTATACTAATATTATAAATGCGAAAGTTTGGATGGATGTTTGTTACTCAATCACGCCACAACGGCTAAACGGATCTGGATGAAATTTTGTGCAGAGATAGATAAGTCTGGATTAAGACATAGCCTACTATTTATACCGGAAAAATGTAAATTTTTAATAAATGTTCTATATAATATAGATATTTCTTCTATAATAAAACTTTAAAATAATTTATTTTAATTTTTAATTGTTGTCAAAGAATATTTCACGCGAATAATAATAATAATAAAAAAAATATTAAATATTAAATTTGCTTAGGCACATGACAACATGACGTCATTATCAAAATTATATAATAAGAAAATGAAAGCTAATTCAGATCTGTATTAAAGAGCTTTATTTGTTGATAATCCTGGGTATATTTTTAATTTTAATACTGAAGTAGATAGGACATTTTTCGCCAAGGACTCTATTTTTGTGACAGCAACTTTAAGCCAAGTAGTCCATAAAAAATATAAACAAATCTGTATATATAAAAGAGTAAACTCACTGATTCAATGACTCAACACTGCCATGACGATTCTATGGGAAAGAGGGTCACAAATTTTAGTGACCAGGTTGGTTTTCGGAGCCTGACTCCCCACTAAGACGGAATTTTGCAAAATACCCCCTGTCCCCCTTGGGGGGGGCAGAAGGCATAATTCGGCTCCAAATTACTTAACGGTGAAGAAATTGCAGATGGAAAGACCAGACTTGAGTACAAAAAAATATTTTCTGCGATTTTGGAATTTTGGATTTTTAAGGGGGGGAGGGAAGGGAAAAGGTTTTCGAAAAATGGTACTCAACACATGAGGAAATCGAATTGAACACACACTACAAAGGGATTTTGTGAAATTCCACCCTACCGCCCTTTGGAGAATGGGGGGCAAAAACATGTATTCATACATAACGCTGCACTAAATTATCTCATGTAGGAAATTTTTTAGGTAATGGACGATTATATGTATCTAACTCACAGTATGAAGAGATTTTGCGAAATTCCCTCCTCCTTCCCTCCTTTAAGAGCGGGGGGAGAAATTAAAAAAAAAAAAATAGTTTTAAAGCATAGCTCAGCTTTAAATAATTTCAGGATCTCAAATTTTTGATGTGTCGGTTAGGTATGTGTATGCAACATGCAATATAGAGTAATTTTGGAAATTTACTCCCCCCCCCCGCCCTTCCCCTTGGGGCGGGCGGAGCAAAAACCACATTTTGAAGCTTAAATCCGTCCAAATTACCTAAGAATGCCGAATTTTGGTGTGTGGGTGTTAATTAAGTGTGCGAAATATGCACTTTGATGAGATTTTGTAAAACTTTCAATTTTAACTGCGAGGGAGGGGGAGTAAAAAGCAGGTAAAGGACTGCAGAAGGCATTGGGGCTCCAGACTCGACTGTGACGAGCGGGAATACCGCTACAGAAAGTAGCAGGAACTTAAACTTAAGATTTTGACGTATTTCAATGATTTTTTTTTTTTTTTTTTTAGATATTTTATTATTAATGATATGCTGTTTTGGGGATTCATTTCAATATAATGGCCAGCGAAGCGGGCTAAGCCTGCTAGTAAAAACCTATTGGAAGAAGGAAAAGTTTAAAAAACTGCTTCATGAAACATGTTAAGTAATGTTAAACGTTTAGTTTTGCTGAAAACCCAATGAATTTTAATGTATTAAGTGACTAACCAGTGCGAACACGTGTGTGATATTTTCTACCATCATCATGCTTTTTGTTTCAGCTCACCCTCTGGGACTGTCATCTATTTATTTATTTATTTATTTATTAAAATTTCATAATACTATTTGAATTATTTTATATAGCTTTTGTGGATAAAAATATTAAGCAAAACAAAAAATGCTGATATTAAACAAATGGAAGGTAAAAGCAAGGGAACTGGGCACTGCGAGAAATATTCTCCCCGGGAGTGAGACAAGAAGCCTAGCCAGACTAGACAAGACTTACTAGACAATAGGTCTAGCACTAGGGTGTTCTTCCAAGTTATGAAGTGTTCTTCCAAGTTATGCTGATATTAAACAAATGGAAGGTAAAAGCAAGGGAACTGGGCACTGCGAGAAATATTCTCCCCAGGAGTGAGACAAGAAGCCTAGCCAGACTAGACAAGACTTACTAGACAATAGGTCTAGCACTAGGGTGTTCTTCCAAGTTAAGAAATACACATACTTTTTTCTTTTATTTTTAATGGCTGCAAGCCACAATTTAAACCAGTTTTATAAAGTAATTATTTAATTATTGATATGTTATGATTCTAAATGGTAATTAAGGATAATTTATTGGTAAATTCTGCACCAGTCACACATACATATCTCCACTTCAACCATTACATTTTAACAATATTCACTACCCTTTTTATTTACAAAAAGCTGCGTTGAAAACATTATGAAGATTTGTGCAAGGTAATAATGGTAGCAATGAAAGTGTAACTACCTTTCTTCTATGTGACTAGCACTTCCATGTGTAGCGGAAGTAACCTTAAGAACAATTAAACATCTCTCCGTGCTGCATGGTTTACTACTCTCTTATAATTATATTACTCATGTGTAAATGTACTATTCTGTTACCTTTATGACATATTCATCAAGAAATAAAGGTTTCATTTCTTTTATAAGAATGACAAATATACATTTTGAACTTAAAAGGATAAACCACTGTCTTAATATATTTACAAATTTTGCATATGTTAAAAGTTTGCTTTGAGGATATCGCCTTCTGCCGTTGATATATATATATATATATATATATATATTAATTAATTGTGTTTATATGTACAGTATTTTTAAAACTTTAAAATGATTTCTTTAAAACTGGTTTTCAATTTTGATAATTAAGCAGTGTAAAAAATATATGTGGAAGATTATAACACATTTTGCTGGTAAAAGTATTGTCTATTCAATGTGTTGTAATTGTTTAGTGTGCAGTATAATAAATTTGTTTTAATTTGTAAATCACATATGTCAGAAATTTTACATTTTTCTATAAAATCATTGCATGCTATTATTACCCGTATATGCAGTGCTCAATCCATGCAAAGGCACATTTTTTATTTACAAATATGTGGCGCAAACGTCAACGCAAACATCAAATGTCAGCGACGCACAAATCCGGCCAGTAGGTTTGCAAATCTTGTTTCTTTTTTGCGTTATGAAAAGAGGCAGCGATAATATTGATGCTAATTAGATAACAAATTATGTGATACGTACTGAAAGGCTTCTGGGAAAATTTCTTTTATTACTCTCTTTCCCGCCCGTGAAATCCGTGTCTCTAATGCTTCACCAACGCCTTCCCCAAGGACTTCAATTTGGAGGCTTATCGAATGACAGTTTTGAAACGGACAGTATCGATTTTTTTTTTTTTTTTCAATGGCGCGGCACATGCGACTAAGCATTTACTGGGGGGTTGCTGAATAGTTGACCATTTGTGAAGGGACACCCAATGGGCGGTCATCGCTGCCCCTAACAGGTACAACACATCCATGTTTTGTCCGGGAGTCGAGCCCAGGCCCAACTATGTCGGAGTCAGGGACGCTAACCATTACACAGCCTGGGAAGCGTATCGAAAAAATAGAAGTAGCACTATTATGTTTTAATTGCAATTTCATATGAATAACACTATATGAACCGTACATAGCATTTATTGTCATATTATGTTTTATATTTCATTTGATTTATCCTGTTGACCATAAAAGACAGAAATTTCACGTTTTACAATATGCTATAAATGCTGTTTAAACCGTATGATGCAACTAATACTTTTTTGGTTATATATATTTCCCTTTTTAAATATTTTATTTTAATTGATTTATTGAAATATTAATTTGATTTAATCAAATATTCGCGCCGGCCAACGTGCAAGCGCACGGATATTTCAGGATATCTCAGAGTTACACATAGCAGATCATTTATTTATATGTTAAATTAACGCTGTGGTTGGTATATAGAAAAAATAAAAATAAAACTGACCATGTTACAGCGTTATCATAACTCTCTCTTGGCGACTTTTGAATTTTTGTCGTTAATTTAGTGATGAATATTCTCTTTTTATGATTTCGTGTACAAAAACGAGGAAATTTTTCCAATGCCTATTTTTTAATGCTTTTATCGATTGCCCCTTTTCGTTAATTTATTAGAATATTTCAAATTCGGTTTATATTTTTAATTTACGGATAAGTTTAAAATAGGGCTTGCAAAGGTAACTTTTCTGCTTTTTTAAAAAGTGAAATTTTTTTCTATAAAATGATTTATTCAGACAAAAATAGATAACTCATGTGACTATAGACTCCGTTTCATTATTAATATATATATATTATTATCAATATTCATATAAATAAGAATTGTAAAGAAATGATGTGCTGTCGAATGTGACGTTATTGGCAGTTTTTGACCTATAATTCGACTATAAAAGTGAAATATAAATAAATAAAAGTCAAAAAAATTAATTATTGTGAAATAAAACATTTTAGATCTTCGTATGTTAGTATTAAGAGGTACATTTGCACTTTATCGATTTGTATAAAATTTTTAATGTTTTGACGATAATTTTGTAAGATGCATAATTTAGCTTTTGATATATATATATATATATATATATATATATACACACAGAAAAATGGAAAATCGAAACTTGTCAAGAAACGTGTTATCTTTGTCATAGTACACGTTTTCCTAGTATATTGACAAATTTGCACAAAATTACGCAACATTTTAAACAATCAAACCACTACCTGACAATCCCATTTAGTCATGAGACACAAAAGTCGTTTTATTTTACCATGTATCTTTAATGTGTTTCGTCTGATGATCCGTTTTGCCTCTAAAACTTGTCAGATGACTAATTTCCCAGGTACAGTTTTCATTTTCCTCAAATTTGACCGGTTAGTCAGGTGAGAGAATAAAAATAAATTGTTCCTGTTTTGTCAATTGACTAAGAAAAAATTGTTTGGCTAGTCCAAAAGCTCAGCATTATTATTTTTTTATTTTTTATTTTTTTGTTTATTTTGTTTTATTTATTTTTTTTTTTTTTTTTTTTGTCTCCTTCTGACAACTTGAGTTAGTCAACCGAAATCGAATAATTTAACCTATCAAATTTGGCGGGATAATGCAATCGCAGAATTCGAAATCCAAATACTTAGAAGTCTGAAATCGTGGATCCGTTGATGTTGTTTCGGTTCCATTTCCATATTTGTGATAATTTTCATTTTAGAAATAGACCGAGAGATTTTAATTATCTGCGAATCGAGTTTACGGTCAAAAGTAAGTGCTAAATACTTTATTTATTGTGTGTATATATATATATTTATTGTAAAGCTTTGTTAGAATAGTAAATTGTAAAATTGTAAAATTCTAAGCTTTAGCAATCTTCTAACAATATCAATGGTATATAGAATTTGTTTTAATTTATAAAGTTGTTTAAAACGTATAAATTTTAAAATACGTTATTATAAATCTTAGTTTTACGTATCGTTGTATTATAAAAATAAGTATTTTAATTTGTCTGAACTATAGTTTTTTACATATATTTTTAACATTAAGCTCATATTTATATTTTTTATACACAGAATAGTAACGCTTTATTTTCCCTTAAAGGTGGTTCAGAAGGTATTTGGATTCCAAGAGATAAAAATTCAAAAAAGATATGGAAAAATGCTATTTATAAGGATTTTGAATAACTCCGAATTCTAAGGTATGTTTTTAAATTATCTTTTGCTGCATTTTATCTATCTTATCTCCGAACAAGAATAATATTCATACTTTTTTATATTTAAAATTTTTAATGAGATGAATTAAAAAAATTAAAAGGTTCCTCGTTTATCTGTTATTTGTTCTATTTTTTATTTATTTATTATTATTATTTTTTTTTTTTTTTCCAGTTCTAAATAAATAAATATATCTTTATAATTTAAATATTTTTGGGAAATGGTTGATAATTGCATGTAATAAAAAATGTCTTCATTTATTATTAAATGTTTGATAACAATTTTTTCAGAACAAATTTGAGCAAAAATGATATGAATTTAATATCACATACTATATTCTTTTCTCAATTTTTAAATTGTTCTTGTGTACAATATTAATTATTAGCGATAAATAATAGATGTCATAGTTAAAATATAAATAGATTTAACTTCATGTTACTTGTTTCATTCAAATGATTGATGATTGTTTTTTAAAGGTTGATATTTTTAGTTAAGTAAACAAATACGTAATTTTTCCCATCCGCGGTCATTAAAGTGTTTGTTTATTTATGTGAACTGGATTATTATTCTTGTAGCATTTTAGTTATTAAAATTTTGATATCATATATATATATATTTTCCTTTAGAATAAATTTAATCAAAAATAATATGAGTTTAAATTATTAGATACTATTAAGTATTCGTTATAAACAAAGGTATCTTGTTAAAAATATGTACTTAATTTCATGTTATTTGTTTCACTGAACAAACTGAAAAAATATAAGTTATATGCTATAAAAATGAGACAAATTACTATAAAGATACAAAATGATTTTAACCTTCGACAAAACGAGTCATATAGTCTGAGAAAATAGTGCTCAAAAGCTGAATGACAGAATCAGCAGCTATCAGACATTTATTGATATGTATCATTACAAAAAAAAAAAAAAAAAGTATAAGAGTTTCAAGCCTGCCTTTTTTCTACCGGGGAGAAAAAAAGAAGAAAAAAAATGTCACGTTGATGCCACCACAAAACTAACTTTCTTCTACCTTTTCCTATATAAAATCATGCAATGGAAATTATTTTTTATTTTTATTTTTATCTATTATTAATGCGGACGATTTTCATATCACAGAGGTAGTCTAAAGGTTCAACGGAAGTAAATTTTTACCGTACAGATGATCACGGGGAAAATTGCAGTATAACAGCGCCACATATCGCCTATATACAACCAATTTAATAAACATTACGTCTCTTAATGGCCTTTTTATACATTAAATATTGTTCAATTATACGCATTAGAACCTGAGATATAACCCTTAAATTGTAAAAATAGCTGTATAGCAGCTTCACCTGTTGAGCGATTAGCACTAAAAGTTGACATAAACTAATAATTTATGTTAAGATGCATCTACATATAATTTTATATGCAATTCTGTGCAGTAGTTCCTGAGATACAGTCGCCACAAAACTTTTTGTCACATATAAACATTTTCTATTGTCAAAACATTTTCTCGAGCTCTCAAAACGCGTAAATCCATCAAAAACAGAAAATCGAAAATGTTTACGAATCCAATGCTTTCTTCTATTGAATACAAAAAAAAAAAAAAAAAAAAACTAAAGAATAGTATGTGTCTAACTGTAATGCAAAATAATTTTAAATTGAAAAAATAATATAAAAAAGATTAAGCATAAGTTTAGATTAATAACAATTAATATGAAATGATTGGGCTTCTATAAACATCCATAAAAGAACAACAGAAGTTTTAACTAAGTGTTAAAATTTTTATGTGAAAACTAAAATTTAAGACACAAAAAGAACCAACTCATTCAAAAATTTATGTTTTATCACTCACAGCTAACTGCTCAAGTGCTTTTTCTTTCTTTGTTCTGTTTTATTTATTATTCTTAATATTATTATTATTTTGTGTGTGTACGCGCGGAATTTGGTTGCGAGGAAGGGGGGGGGGGGGCAGTTGATTGCACAATCGAAACTGAATCAGACTCAAAACTATGAAAAAAAAAAAAAAAAAAAAAAAATGTTTTTCCTATTTCTATCTTCCCTTCTCCCCCCCCCCCCCTTACTTATCGGCTAAAGTAAACAAATACGTAATTTTTCCCATCCGCGGTCATTAAAGTGTTTGTTTATTTATGTGAACTGGATTATTATTCTTGTAGCATTTTAGTCAATTAAAAAAAAAAAAAAGTGTTGGAGATTTGGTATTTTCTCTAGCTTGAATGAATCACTAAATATATATCACTGAACTTCAAATACTTAATATTTTAGGGGGGGGGGGGGCAGGGGATGTAAGTAATAGGTATTTCAAAAAAAAAAAAAAAAAAAAAAAAAAAAATACACTTGTAACAGAAGAAAACAGCCGCCAATTTGTTGTTTAATATTAGAAATTTTGTTTTTTCAGTATATTTTTACTCCATTACCCGACTGCCGTAGGTAATGGAAGTATTGTATTCGGTCCAAAAAATCGATATCAAGATTTCACCTGATTTACATGCTTTAAGGTCCCCTGAGTCCAAAAATGTGTTTTTTGGCGATGTCCTCTGACTATGATATCTCCTAAACTAATAAAAATAGAATCACGAAACTTCAGAATTGAGACAGGTCTGGTGAACATATGAATTTTTTAAGTTTTGGTGAAAATTAGAAAAATAGGAAGTGGGATATCCGAAACCGGAAGTGAGTTCGTAAACCCGTATCTCAAAAACGGCTCCAACGATTTTCTTCAAAGTTACTGTATAAACACTCTATTAGATGTCCTTTCGAATGATATAGTTGGTTAGTTCAGGACAATTGATAGGCGTCCTGTATGAATAGCTCAATTTCAGGTTTCGCAAGTGCGTTCCTTCCAAAACGACTGTATGTATTTTTTTCAAAGTTGCAATATTAACCCTCTTTTAAATATACTTTTGTATGTAATTGTTGTTTTCCGGTCAACAATTGAACATGCCAAGTCGCTATCTCAAAAATGGCTCTAACGATTTTCTTGAAAATTGTTGCATAAACCCATTTTAGGTATCCTTTCTCGTGCTTTACGTGGTTATTACAGGACAATTAATAGTCATCCTGATCAGTTAGATCTGTTTTAGATCTTGGAAACTGGTGTTTCAAAAAGTAAAATAATAATTAAAAAAAACTACCCCCCACCTTTTCTTTTTTCTTCTTCATTTTTTAAACTCGCTATGTAAACTCTGTTTTATATGTCTTTATGCTGTATTAACTTTCTCTTACTGGAAAATTTTTAGTTGTCTATTTCATTAGGTCAATTCTATGTCTTCTGATCACATTAACTCCAAACAGTGCATATAACACGCGTAATAGTGGATAATGGAAGTCGTGTGGTTGTTTCACACCAAATTTTTTTTATTTCCGTTTTCATTTTTATTTTAAGAAAATAAATATTCAAAATTTCCCCCGAACATCGTTCGCGCGTTCGGACATATTCTGAACCCCTGGAAATATGTTAAAATGCTCTTTAAAGAAATTCCTTCCATAGACTGTACTGTATTGGACGTTTCGTATTTGTTTGAACATACATAAATTATGTAAATAGCATTTATAATACGGTTGTCAGCTTCCAAATATGTTTAACAATAGTGTACTAACAGCAATATATTCATTTAAAAAAAAATCTATAAAACCAGATCGATTAAAAAAAAAAAAAAAAGGCTTGTGCGTGCGTAATCAAGTAGTAAGTAATCATACGAATACGAATCATACCCAAAGTAATCATACGAATTATAAAGTAAGTGAAATATGACAATATATATATGTATCATCATTATCAATTTCAGCCTTTATCAATCCACTGCAGGATGAAGGCCTCTCCTAGGTGATTCCATAGTGCCCTGTTTTCACATAAAAATTGATAAACGAGTATATAATAATTTATGCATAGATTAAGAAAGGTTTTGATATATGCAACTTCCTAACTAAATGCAACCTATGCAATGAGGTGAAATTTACACCTCGTATAACGTACTTCTTAGCGACATCCTAATGACCTTTTTTTTTTTTTTTTTTTTCATTTTAAGGTTTGCGAGCTCCATTTTAAACCTGGTGAAATTATACAAACAGTAACATATTTTAATGAAAAAGAAGAAAAGTTATATCAAGTCCCAAGAAATAAACCAATTGTTAAAGATGGTGAAATTCCTACGATTTTCAGTGATTTGCCATCATATCTATCAAAGCCAAGTACATGAAGACTGAAGACAAAGTCCTGTGGAAATATTTCGTTTTTGTTTAAGAGCTATTTAGATTTGTAAATAATTAAGTTGGAAAAAGTTACCAAATAATGACTAAAAAAATTTGAGAAGTATTGCAAAAGCCAAGGCAAAAAAATTACGTTTTATTACCTAATGATATTTGTGCTTTTATATTATTATTATGATTAATTTTTATGCAAATGATAGAAAAATGTTCTTTATGTACATGAAACATATTTATAATTTTCAATAAAATTATTTTTTTCTTGCTTTTTGTCTTTTATGTCTTATTTTAATTACTTAGTTTCTTATTTAAATAAGCAAATAAATCTATTTAAAATCTTGAGATTTAAAATCTTATTTAAAACGTTGGTATAAAGAATGTTGAAAGTATGTTATCAGGAAAGTGAGAGTTATTTTGGATGATCAAATACTTGTAAATTATTGCTATATATTAAAATTTATCTGTGCATAAAATTTACAGAGATGATTAAAGGAAAAAAAAAAAAAATCTTATTATATACGGTAAAAGGTGTTTTTAATGCAAATTCTATGTCCACCCTCACCTTAAAAAAAAAAAAAAAAAAAAAAAAAAAAAAGGTGTATCATTAATATTTATGATTTTAAAACATTAAATAACCGGAAATATGGAGTTTGATGTTATTTACAATTTAGTACATTGTAACTTCTATACCTTATATATCGTTAATATTGTCTATATCAATACATTGTATCGTCGTACCTGTTTATAATTTTAATTTGGTGAAAAAATCCATTATTTAAAAAATATATGCATATATTCAGGTGGCTTAACCCTTTGTATCCCACGGGGTCTTTAAAGTCCTACCGAAAAAATTCCTCAATATAGCCTAAATTTACTACAGGCTTTCATTGGAACTTCAAAGTCCCTATAATTTAAACTTTCTCTATTGTTAAGCAAAAGTAAGCTAAATTTAATATGAGATGTTTCTCTTTCAGAAAAGAAATATAATAAAAAAGTTTCAAACTATTTTTCCAAAAATAAGGTGATTTGGTATGTAAAGGGTTAAGGAAATTAAGTGTTTGAAACATTTTTTATTTTATTTTTTAATGTTTATAATTTGTATTTTAACTAATTACAACATGTATGTTTCCCAAAATTTTCATATTTTTATTTACTGAAAAGTTGTGATTATTAATGGCATCAGTGGTTATATTAAACATAAATAAACATCGCTCAGTTGCTTTATTAGCTGTATTAATTCGTACTCTGCTATTACTCCTATTTAAAATATATATATATATATATATATATATTACCTTTGAAATAAATTTATGACTAAATATAAGATTTATTGTTTTATGGAGGGAAAAAATTGGGAATGAAATGGGTAATATTAAAAAAAGGAACTTAAAAAAAAAGGTTTATATTTATTTTTGTAACCACAGCGTATAAAACGAAAGCACCGAGGAGAAAAAAAAATAAATTCTAAATATAATAAATTCTAAAAATAATTCTAAAACCATATATGAGGATGTGCATAAAAAATGGACTAAATCATGTGGCGCCACAATCCATTTGGAAGGTCTTGATAAGAAGGTGTTGGATAAATGCTTGCGTTAATAATAAATAAATGTAGGGAAGAATGTTTAAACTAGCGAATTCTTTGTTTCAGTGGTTTGTTAAATTTCCAGTATTCATAGCTGCTAACTTTTTTAATTGATTCCGGAATGTTGTTAGTAATACCCTTTTTTCAAATCATATTCTTTGAGGAGTAATTTTCTTCATATTTAATTGTAATTACATGCTAAAGAAGATTATTCTAGAAAGAATATGGTATGAAGAAAAGGGCGAATGTTAACAACATTCCGGAATAATTTGAAGAAGTTGGCAGCTATGAGTATTTTTTTTTTTTTTTTTAATTGATAGACAAGTAATATTTTCCAGAAAAGTTCTTTAAATGTATTTTCAAGGTTGAACACCTTAAAGGGGAGAAAAGATTAAACAATTACAAAAGTAAAGAGGTTAAGACTAATAACAATGCTTTTACAAAAACCCCTGCAAACAAGCACGAATCTCTTATTCTTCATAAAATATGAAGGATTTTAACCAATTAAAATTTTGATTAATCTGCTTACTTGCCAACTCCACTGTTTTTACCAGTAGACTACCGTTTTTTTTAAGCTATTTCTACTGGTCTGCTGTTTTTAGGAACTTACAAGAAAAATTGTAAAATTGAGCAATTTTACTGGAAAATATAAAGAGGAAAATATACAGAGAATACATATAATAATGAAATGAGGCTTATTAAATGTATGTGTAAAAATTACAATATTGATTTTAATTAACTCAAAACAAACTTAAATTTTTGGATTTTTTACTTCCATCACCCTACTACCGTAAGTAATGGAAGTACAGAGCTGGCAACCTAATCCGGCAAATTGTTAGTACCGCCCCTTTTTCTACACCAGTCATTACTTAGAGTTTTTTCTTCTTAATTCATTGTAAATACATTTGAAGAAAATTGCTTTAAAAATTAAGTGGTGTAGAAAAAGGGGCGGTACTAACAATTTGCCGGATTAGGTTGGCAGCTCTGGAAGTATTGTATTCGGTCCAAAAATTCGATATCGAGATTTCACCTGATTTATACGTTTTAAGGTCCCCTGAGTCCAAAAAAGTGGTTTTGGCAATTGGTAAGTGTGTGTGTGTGTGTGTGTGGAATCTCCAGGCTATCATATATCCGAAACTAATAAAGATAGAACTACAAAACTTCAGAATTAAGACAGGTCTGGTGTACAGATGCATTTTCCAAATGTTGATAAAAATTGAAAAACCGGAAGTGGGACATCAGAAACCAGAAGTGGGACCGTAAGTCCGTATCTCAAAACCGGCTCTAACGATTTTCTTCAAATTTGCTATATAAACATTCTACTAGAAGTCCTTTCGAATGATATAGTTGGTTAGTTCAGGAAAATCGATAGGCGTCCTGTATAAATAACTCAATTTCAGGTCTCGCAAGCGCGTTCCTTTAAAAACATCTTTACGGATTTTTTTCAAACTCGCCATTTTAACTCAATTTTCTCAAAAAAAAAAAGTCTGGTGTGAAACAACCACACGGCTTCCATTGCCCACTATTACACGTATTATATGCATTTTTTAGAAATAATGTGGTCAGCGAACACGTAAAATTGACCTAACGAAGTAGACACCAAACAAATTTCCTATAATGAAAGCTAATATATATATGTGTGCGTGTATGTGTGTGTGCATGCATGTATGTATATATATATATATATATACATATGTAAACATGTAAAACAGAATTTATATAGCGAGTTAAAAAATAAGGGGGGGGGGGGAATGAGTTATTTTTTCAAACACCAATTTCCGAGATCTAAAACTGACCTACCTAATCAGGATGACTGTTATTTTTCCTGTAACAACCACTTAATACATGAGAAAGGATATCTAAAATGGATTTATGCAACAATTTTCAAGAAAATCGTTACAGCCGTTTTTGAGATACCAACTTTTACCAAAACTTGGCGTACTCAATTATTGAACGGAAAACAATAATTACACACAAAAGCATATTTAAATGAAAGTTACTATAGCGAGTTAGAAAATAATCCGTACAGCCGTTTTTAAAGGCACGACTTGCGAGACCTGAAATTAAGCTATTTATACAGGGCGCCTGTACACCAGAATTTCATCTGTACACCAGAACTGCCTCAATGCTGAAGTTTCGTAGTTTTATCTCTATTAGTTTAGGAGATATCATAACCAGAAGATTTCGTTCGTACATACATATATATCACACACATACACACTATTGCCAAAAACTACTGATTTGGACTCAGGAGACCTTAAAACGTGTAAATCAAGCGAAAACTCGACATTGAATTTTTGGACCGAATACAATACTTCCATTATCTACGGTAGTGGGGTAATGAAAGTAAAAATGCATATAATTCGTGAAATAGTGGGTAATGGAAGTCGTGTGGTTTTTCACACCAGATTTGTAAATAATGCTTTGTAATTAAATAGTATATTTACATAGTCATTGTGAGTGTATTTTCAGTCAGATAAGATAATTAAAAACTGAATTTTGATCCTCATTATCTTATAAAAATCTGGAGAACATTTTAATTTCTAAATGCAGTGAAAATTTAGTTTAACAATTCTATGAATAACAATTTAATTGTTATTTTCTTAATGAAGCAAAATCTGCTATAAATGTAAAAATTTGTGTTTAAGTAAATATCATAGACAATATTTTTTTTTCCTAATTTTTAGGATTTGAAATTAATTCTTTAATACACATAATCTCAATATTTTATTTGTTTTCGTTTGAAAGATGAGTGATTTTTATTTAAAGAAAATTTTTATTTATGGAAAATATTTTGTAAATATTCATATATTTTTCTTTTTGTCTACTATATATTTATATAAATTCAGTCTCTATCGTTAAAAATGTCAATTTACAAAATCTCTACTGTTTTTTTTTTTTTTTTTTTTTTTTTTTCCCGATAAAATCTACTGATTTTTAAAACCGATATGTTGGCAAGTATGAATCTATCTCAAATATTATGAGACATGCTAGTCATTGTTTTTTTTTTTTTTTTTTTTTTTTCCTAACTAATCTTCCTCCACAAATATTATGAGGCAGCTTAATCAAATAGAGACTCGTTTTCCTCTTCAGATATTACCAGACAGGTTAGTCAGGCAAATAATCTTGACTATCCTGCCTCTTCAAATATTCTTTGAAAATTGACTACCTTTCTTAGTCAGATGCCTGAGATCTGTTGACTAACTTTCTTAATCAAGTGTAGATTCTGACTAACATGCCTTGTCTTTGAAACTGCGGTTGTTGACTAACCTTCCTGGTCAGATAATTATGATTGTCGACTAGCCTTCTTTGTCTGATAATATTAACCTTCCTAGTCTGGAGTGGTGTTTTGGTGACTAGTTCAGCAAGTACACTTTTTAGTTTTGGAGACTAGTTCAGCAAGTACACTTTTCAGTTTTGGTGACTAGTTCAGCAAGTACACTTTTCAGTTTTGGAGACTAGTTCAGCAAGTACACTTTTTGGCTAGTCAGCTATTTTGGTTAGTCAATTCTGTATTGTCAGTTGAGCATTTTGCCAGGTCACTGTGACCAATTTATTTTTCTGTGTGTATATAGTTTACGTTTATGTAGATATTAAATGTATTTCTTTTTATTTAAAAAAAATAAAAATAAATAAATAAGTAAATAAAGAAATAAAGAAATACGTAAGATTTTTTGGAAACATTAGTATACTTTAAAGCTAGTTTAAAAGCTAATTGCCGAAACGTCAGTGGAGGCCCTCTGTTGAGACTCAAAACGGTTTTGGGCTGTGTCTGTGTGTCTGTCTGTCGCGCGATAGCGGCCGCAAAAATAGCGCCATTGACTTGAAATTTGGTACATATGTTCATGAGCCCCACGAAATCAGCTGTATAGTTTTTGGTATGTATTCCATTTGTAGTTCGTATACAGTGATACGCCAAAGTTTTTCTTATCATTACGGCCTATGGGTGGAATTTGTATGTATCGCGATAGCGGCCACAAAAATCACGCTATTGACTTGCAATTTGGTACACGTATTCATGTACTCCACTAAATTAGCTGTATAGTTTTGGGTGTGTATTCCATTTGTAATTCGTGTACAGGGACACGCCAAAGTTTTCTTACCATTACGGCCTATGGGAGAAATTTGTATGTACCGCGATGTCGGCCACAAAAATCCCGCTATTGACATGCAATTTGGTACACATGTTCATAATCCCCACGAAATTAGCTGTATAGTTTTGGGTCTGCACTCCATTTGTAGTTCGTGTACAGGGACACGCCAAAATATTTCTTACCATTACGGCCTATGGGAATAATTTGTATGTACCGCGATAGCGGCCCCCAAAATCCCACTTTTCACCGGAAATTTGGTACACATGTTTTTGAGCTCAATAGAAATAATTGTATAGTGTTAGGTGTGTATTTCATTTATCATTGGTGTACAGGGACACGCCAAAGTGTTTCTTATCTTTACGGCCTATGGGAAGAATTTTTATGTACCGCAATAGCGGCCGCAAAATTTCTTCGATTGACTTGCAAATTGGCGCACACTTTCCAGCTTTGCATATAAGTAGCTGTATAATTTTTATTGCTATACTAGCAGGCTACGCCCGCTTCGCTGGTCACTATTTTTAAATGAATCACAAAAATTAATGAATTCTCAAAATTGCATTAATTTTTATCATGTGATAAAAAAAGAGAAAAAAAATTCTGATCAGGAAAAATGTCGCACCGGATCCCCACTGCCTTTGGCAGCGTAGACCCGTGCGCTGCGCGCACGTATTCCTTCACCATCCTTATGACTTCTCAAAATTCCATGTTATTACTCATAAACTTTCATTCTTAAGAAAAGGAATTAAAAAATATATCATTTAGCATCGGGTAAAAACTCACACCGGGACGCCACTGCCGTCGGCAGCGCAGACCAATGCGCGCTGTGCGCGCACGTTTGAGGATATAAGTGCGCTGTACACGCATATTCCTTCTCAACTCAAACTTTTATTATTAAGAAGATAAAATTTAAAAAAAAATCTTTTATCAACGGGTAAAAACTCGCACCGGGTCCCAAACCCATGCGCGCCTATTCCTTCCCCACCGTTCCAGCCCCTCCTAATTAACTTGCATATACCAATTTTGAACGGTCTTACTCAATTAGCTGAGATGCAAAAGAAAACCTGATCAGGACACTTTAAATTGTAAATCAGGTGAAATCTCGAATTCCACTTTCGATAATGTAAAAGAACTTTAAAATATCTTTCGAATTATGTATTAGAAATAATTTAATCATAATTAGAATATGAAATATTGAAATTTAAAAATATTACAGCGCCATCTGGCTGTAGAAATTTCTGTAATCTATTGTTCCATTCCAGATCAACAAAGCTTTCAAATGATGTATTACTCATGAAATTATTTTAATTAGTAGATGAGATACAAAAGAAAACCTAATCAGGAGACCTCAAAACGTGTAAATCGGGTGAAATCTCCAATTCCATTTTCGATAATGTAAATGTACTTTAAAATGTGTATCAACTAAAATAAGCTTTCAAATGATGTTTTACTTATGAACTTTTTTTAATTAATAACTGAGATACAAAAAAAAAAAAAACTGATTCAGGACACCTCAAAACGTGTAAATCTGGTGAAAACTTTCGATAATTTAAAAAACTTTAAAATATCTTTCGAATGATGTATTACAAATAATTTAATCATAATTAGAAATTGAAATATTGAAATTTTAAAATGTTACAGCGCCATCTGGCGGTACAAATTTCTGTATTCCACTGTTCGATTCCAAATCAAAAAAGCTTTCTAATGATGTATTACGAAATTATTTTAATTAGTAGCTGAGATACAAAAGAAAACTAATTCAGGAGACCTCAAAACGTGTAAATCTGGTGAAAACTGTCGATAATATAAAAGAACTTTAAAATATCTTTCGAATGATGCATTAAAAATAATTTAATCATAATTAGAAATTCAAATATTGAAATTTGAAAATTTTACAGCGCCATCTGGCGGTAGAAATTTCTGTAATCCACTGTTCGATTCCAAATCAAAAAAGCTTTCTAATGATGTATTACTTATGAAATTATTTTAATTAGTAGCTGAGATACAAAAGAAAACCTAATTAGTAGACCTCAAAACGTGTAAATCGGGTGAAATCTCGAATTCCATTTTCGATAATGTAAAAGTACTTTAAAATGTGTATCAAGTCAACAAAGCTTTCAAATGATGTATTACTTATGAAATTTTTTTAATTAATAACTGAGATATAAAAGAAAACTGATTCAGGACAGCTCAAAACGTGTAAATCTGGTGAAAACATTCGATAATTTAAAAGAACTTTAAAATATCTTTCGAATGATGTATTAAAAATAATTTTATCATAATTAGAAATTGAAATATTGAAATTTGAAAATATTACAGCGCCATCTGGCGGTACAAATTTCAGTATTCCACTGTTCGATTCCAAATCAAAAAAGCTTTTGAATGATGTATTACTTATGAAATTATTTTAATTAGTAGCTGAGATACAAAAGAAAACTAATTCAGGAGACCTCAAAACGTGTAAATCTGGTGAAAACTGTCGATAATATAAAAGAACTTTAAAATATCTTTCGAATGATGCATTAAAAATAATTTAATCATAATTAGAAATTGAAATATTGAAAATTAAAAAAATTACAGCGCCATCTGGCGGTAGAAATTTCTGTAATATATTGTTCCATTCCAGATAAACAAAGCTTTCAAATGATGCATCACTCATGAAATTATTTTAATTAGTAGATGAGATGCAAAAGAAAACCTAATCAGGACACCTCAAAACGTGTAAATCGGGTGAAATCTCGAATTTCATTTTCGATAATGTAAAAGTACTTTAAAATGTGTATCAACTAAAATAGGCTTTCAAATGATGTATTACTTATGAACGTTTTTTAATTAATAACTGAGATACAAAAAAAAAAAACAGATTCAGGACACCTCAAAACATGTAAATCTGGTGAAAACTTTCGATAATTTAAAAGAACTTTAAAATATCTTTCAATTGATATATTAAAAATAATTTAATCATAATTAGAAATTGAAATATTGAAATTTTAAAATATTATAGCGCCATCTGGCGGTACAAATTTCTGTATTCCACTGTTCGATTCCAAATCAACAAATCTTTCAAATGATGTATTACTTATGAAATTATTTTAATTAGTACCTGAGATACAAAAGAAAACCGATTCAGGAGACCTCAAAACGTGTAAATTAGGTGAAATCTCGAATCCCACTTTCGATAGTATAAAAGTACTTTAAAATATCTTTCGAATGATGTATTAAAAATAATTTAATCATATTCAGAATTCGAAATATTGAAATTTAAAAATATTACAGCGCCATCTGGCGGTAGAAAATTCTGTAATCTACTGTTCAATTCTAAATCAATAAAGCTTTCAAATAATGTATTACTTATAAAATTATTTTAATTAGTAGCTGAGATACAAAAGAAAACCTAATCAGGAAACCTTAAAACGTGTAAATCACGTGAAATCTCAAATTCCATTACTTATGATAGTCGGTTAATGGAAGTTGACAGAAATTTGTGGCGTCTACTCTTGAAATTCCATTCAAATAAGTTTCAAAATGACATATTACTTTTGAAATTATGCTAATTAGAAACTGAGATACAAAAATGATATAAACACTATTATAAAACGATTTATGTCTGACTTTTTCGTGGTTTTCTCCGAAACTTGGGTAATTCCGGGCTAAATACTATTCAAAATCCATAGTATGAAATGTTAAAGGAGTATCAGAATTCGAAATTCTGCAAAATATAAAAGAATAAAGGCGTTCTGGGTTTTCCGTTGTTTTCTCCGAAACAACCGTTCCTTTTCTACGTTTTTGCCCCTTCCCCCCCTTTCCGTCCCTTCTAATAATTTTACACTTGAAAATATCCGCAATCGATTTATCTTTCCTTGAAACCTAATAATAACAATTTCAAACGCTGTAACTCTTTTTATTTATTTTTTTTATTTTTTTTATTTTTTTTCTGGCCGTTTGCTTGCCCCCCCCCCCCTCCCCTTCAAGCCCTTCCTAATAATTCTACACTTTCAAAAATATTCAGAATCGAAATATCGGGCGTTAAAAACACCAATATTACGAAATTTCAACGGCATATCTCAATTTAAAATAGTTGAAAATATAATACAAAATTTAATCTCATTTTTTTGTTTATCCACATATTTTCATGAAAATTGAACAGTAGCTTTATAATATGCTGTCTAGGCCGAATATGAATTCAAATGTAACGTGAATTAAAATTTGAAAAAAATTGAAAATTGCAATATTTTTCCCTACTACAAAACACGTGACATCTTGATCGGTTGCAATCATTTCCTTTTTGATGACAGACGATGGGTCTTCATTACTGGCATTTGAAATGATGTTGCCACAGAAAATTCATACTTTAGTTAATTTTAAAAAATCTAATTTTTGTACCGATAAACCACTTGCACACTTAGATTCAGAAAAGATGCCCCTTTCATTTGGTATCGAAATTGTAACGATCGGACAAATATTTCTAATTTATTTTCCACTTTTTCTGCTTTGAGATCGCTTTTAGATTAGACATGAGTGGACATTTTAATTAATATCTCCACAACTAATTAAAATTTTTAAATTCTGTTTCGAGGAAAACATCGGAAAGGCTCCAGAGAATCCGTATGTCAATTTTTGTACTTCTGCGTTCAATAGGGGCTGAACGTATAAAAGAACAGACAGACAGACAGACAGACAGACAGACAGACAGATAGACAGACAGATAGACAGACAGACAGACAGACAGACAGACAAACCTTTCCTTTTATTATTATAGATTGTTTATAAACTGTGTACAGGAACACGCCAAAATTCTTAATATTACGGCGTATGCGATGAATTTCGTTTAAACGTATTTTAATATCATTACTTTGCAATCAAGAAAATGAAACTAGCGTACGTGAGTAAGATGCTTAAATTTATGTTGTTTGAAGAAAATATGTGCTTTTAAGCTTTTTAATTAATGGACAGAACCTTACAAAAGTGTTCTGACAATGTAACGGTGTCATCCAAACGATGTTAAATTTGGAACAATTATTAATTTTAAATGCAAAATAAACTGAATAGATTTTATTGGTGTATACAATGTTTATGGTTCGTTTACAGAGACACACAAAAAAATTTCGTAACATTAGAGCCTATGGAAATTTTTATATTTAAGCGCGCACTTTAATGCGTGTATGCTGAGTTGAAATTAATAAAATTAACATACATTATAAAGATGCTTAAAATCATGTTTACTCTTAAAAAAGGGTATGTATAGACCAAATAATTTATGGGACCACACAAAATAATTCCGAGTATGTATTGTAATCATCCAAATGATGTCAAATTAGTTTGAAAAATTAATGAGTTATAATTAATTAGGTTTATTCTTATTATTGGCGTTTATAATGACTGTGGCTACTTTTCCGGGATACATAAAAGAATTTCGTACTATTACGGTCTAAAGTCGGTATTTCTTAAAAGTGTATTTTAACATGGTTACACAACACCCCATCAAATATAATGAAATTTTACTAGAATTTTAAAAGCATGTTTCCCTGTTGAAAATTGTGGGTATAGAATTGGTAATTAATTTAAAGGTTACGCAGAATATTTCCGATATGCTATGTAATTTTTTTTTTCTGTATAAAATTTGGTAGTTATGAAATTTGGTATTTATGAATTTCAGGGAAATAATACAAGTCCGTCGTTTATTAAGAATACATATTGTTGCGTACTTGGGGGGTTCGTAATTTGTCCGATAATGAAAGGCGAAACTTGTAATAATTCAGTGATTTATTAACAGAAAGTTCCAGAAAAATACAGGTCTATAAACTAAGTATCAGCTTCAATTCAACCAGTAAACACAGCTTAAACAACAGCCGTTAACAGCAAAACAACAGTACAAACTGTTTAACAATAACACATAAAGCAAGTCTCATTCAAAGAGGCTCAAAGCAAAGCAAGCATTTGACGAAACTGACACAGACATGAGACTGACCGCCTCGGCGAAAAAAATGCTCCTATTATACATTTCTATCGAACCCAGGCTGTTCTGGAAAATTCTCGTATCTCATCAGCCAATGAGATTAGAGCGTCCATATTTGGAATATCCCTAATAAGGATTTTCTCGCCAAAAAAATCGCCAAGGAGGGAAACAGTCGCCAAAGTTGGCGCCAAATCCATTTCTTTCCTTATTGGAACTTTATAATGCGTTTTTAAGGGAAAATTAGTCTATTTTAACACTAAAATGACTAGAAATGCACAAAATTAGCATTTTATCAACTTACTAAGCCTCGTTGAAAGAATTTATGGAAAAGTAAATACAATTATTTACAATTCCATATCACTTTATATGATATACAGATAAGTATACAAAGAGAGATAGAGCAGGGGGTTGAGGGGGGGCGGCAGCCCCCTTCAGGAATGTATCTGATTATGGTCACAAGTCTATCGAATCAATATATACTATTATATAATAAGGAATAATTAAAAATAACCTATTGAATAATGTCTGATGCAAATAGGACGTTGAGGCTCCTGATCTGCAGATCCACTAGTATAAAGTTATTATTTTAAAACTTTAATTAATAATAATAATAATAATAATAATAATAATAAACTAGTTTAAGATTCGAATATCGTGCTTCAAGGTGCACTCGGGGAAGAGCACCTTCCTGTCGAATCCCGTGACTGTCCGAGTTACCTTCTTTTCGAAAGACAGCCCACAGACATACAGAGATTGCCATATATATATATATATATATATATGTACAAAGATAACAAAAATATAATATTCGTTTTAGATACTGTTGCTAAGAAAACTTAGAAAAAATCATTTGGACGCAAATCAAGTTGTCATATGGTAAGTGATACCTTTTTGCTTCCGTTACCCGACTACCGTAGGCAATAGAAGTATTGCATTCGTTCCAACATTTTGATAATGAGTTTTCACCTGAATTACACGTTTTAAGATGTCATGAGTCCATAAAAGTAATTTTTGGCAATTGGTCAGTGTGTGTGTGTGTATGTATGTGGGAAATCTTCTTGTTATCATACCTCCGAAACTAATAAAGATAGAACTAAAAAGCTTCAAAATTGAGACAGTTCTAGTGTACAAATGAATTTTCCAAAATTTGGTAAAAATTAGAAAACCAGAAGTGTGACATCGGAGACTAGAAGTGGAACTGTAAGTCTATATCTCAAAAACGGCTCTAAATTCTTTCTTGAAAATTGGTATATAATCATTCTATTACATGGTGTTTCGAATGATATAGTTGGTTAGTTCAGGAAAATTGACAGGCGTCCTGCTCAATTTTAGTTCACCCAATTGCGTTCTTTTAAAATCGGCTGTGCGGATATTTTTTAAACTCGCCATATTAAATGCCTTTATATTACGTATTGTTTTCCGGTGAACAATTTAACATGCCACGTTTTGGTAAAAGTCAGAATTTCAAAAACTGCTCTAATGATTTACATGAAATTTGTTACATAAATCCATTCTAGATACCCTTTTTCATGTATTATGTAATTATTACAAGAAAATTAACAGTCACCCTGATTAGGAAGGACAATTTTAGATTTCGGAAATTGGTGCTTCAAAAACTCTACCATTTATTTATTTATTTTTATTTATTTTTTAACTCGCTATGTAAACTCTAATTTGTATGTCTTTACACGTGAACGGAGTTACTCTTACACGAAAAAAAAAATTAGGTGTCTACTTCGTTAGATCAACTTTATGTCTTCCGATCACATTATCTCCAAACAATGCGTAAAATACGTCTAATAGTAGGTAATGGAAGTCGTTTAGTCGTTTTACACCAAAATTTTATATTTAAAATAATCTTTCCACAATCGGAGGTTTAAAATTTACTCTTGCAGGTTAATTTATTTTACGGTTATATTAAATTGTATAAGTATTAATAAATTTAGTTTTATTGTTCAGAAACATCAGTTTTAAATGTCATGTAAGGGAAGAATTTTTAAATTAAAATATGTATATAGTGATAATTATTACTTATAAATTTATAAATGATACATAAACAAACCAAAGAGCTTTTGAATTCTGAAGAGTTTTAAAACAACTTATAATTGAGCATCTTACGAAAAATTACAAATGTGCTTATCACTTTTTTGGCAAAAAATATTAATTAAAAAACTCTTTCTCATATGACAATTAAATTTCTTTCATCATAAAAAAAATAAATATATTTGATAAAGACAGCTCTATAAAAAAGGTAAAAATTTAACGTAGTTTAAAAAGAAACATTTATTTTATACACCTTTTTTTCCATTAAGCTCAATTTCACAATTATTTCATTTTATTTTAGAAATTGAAAAAAAAAAAAAAAAAAGATAAAGAAACAGGGAAGATTTTAATAATAATAATAATAATAATAATAAAGTAAACTGTTTAGAATATTAACGTCAAACATCATACGAATATTTGTTTATCGTTTATTATATGTACATATATATATATATATAAACCTGTTCTCTGTTCCTTTTGTTATTCATGCACCAAGTAATTTAAATTAAAAATAAAATTTAGTTCAGGAAAAAAGTTTTTTTTTTGTTTTCTTTTTCTTTTGAAAATATATTATTACAATTAAGAAAAAGTTTTCACGTTAGAAAAAGAAAATCCCGTTATATTTATTTTTATTTTTTTTTTATGCAAATTATTTGAAAAAAAAAATGCTTACATATATATTTTTATTATTATTTTTTTTAATTTATTTTACAAAACCAACAAATAATAATATGATTGAATTATATATATATATACATATATAAATACATACACATGTGCCATTATATTTAGTTTAAAATAAAATATATTTCTCATATTCAGTTTAAATTCACTTACACGTACGCAAAGTACTTTTTAAAACTGAAACATAAAAAAAAAAAAAAAAAAAAAAAACAGATCATTGTATGCACTTAAAAATATGGTAAATTTTTTTGGCTGTCATCTGTGTAGCTTTATAACACTAGTATATCGGAATTATTTTTTGCTTCATAAAAAATTAAGTAAACAAAAATAAATTCTGCAATTAAATAAATAAAACAAATAGCTATTATAAAATAGTTATAATCAAAAAAGTGTAATTTTGGACAAAATCCAATAATTTGACTTATTTTTCAATTTATAATATAATTAATTATAAATATTTAAATGAGTTTTATAAATTTAGTTACACTAATGGCTATAAATATGTACTACTAAAAAGGTCTAGAAAAAATATTTAAAGATAGAAAGATGTTAATTATATAATATGAATAACGTTGTTATTTAATTCTTTGTGCAAAACACAACAATTAAATTATTTCTTATTTATTAAAGACATAAAATTGTCATAGATGTTCTGCAGAACTGAAAGATCAGATTTGGTTGTAAAAGTCACACAATATTAAAAATAACAATAAATTAAAATAAATAAATAAAATGATATTTTTTAAAATGCTTTTTACGTTTATTGATATCATTCACAGTTTATAATCATAATCATATATATAAGAAAAGGGAAATATTACAACATATATTTCTTCAGATAAACTAACATAAATGTGATTACTTCAATATATCTATTAGGGGGACCGGAAAATAATGTCGTTTTGAATTAAAATACTGACATCGGAAATTTATCCTGGATAAAATTTAAGATATTCTTAGGTAACTTATAAGATGGTTATTTGTAAAGTACCATGTAAACACTGTTAAACAAAAATTTCCGGTTTCATTTTATTAATTCAAAACGACATTATTTTCCGGTCCCCCTAATACTAACGTATTTGTAACATTCTTATGTACATTATCTATCAAATGATTAATTAAATTTTGCTTTCATGACATACCGATTAAAATGTTTCATTTTTGTAATAGGCGTCTAAATATATTACCAATTAAAAGTGACAAAATAAATAGTTCATAGACGCTTCAAGAAACTATTTATTTCTTCAGAAAATTTATGAAAATGCCGATAAATTCCTAAATTATCAATGACTTATTAAAGTACCTGTATTATAATTTTCCTTGCCTGAAATTAATGCTCTAAAGTTTGCACCATTAACTGTAAAATCGTAATTAGAGACATTTTTTGTCATAAAATTTTGAGGCCATTTTTTTTTTTTTTTTCAAAAAATATTAGTAAGAGATATATGAATGGAAAGATTGTTTGAAAATAGAAATATTATCTGCGTAGGATGCTTCTAAAATTTTTTTTCCAGCGATTTTTGATACTGAAACTTCGAAAGCCAGTTGAACTAGTTTATTGTAAGTAAACAAGTTGAGTGATTCATTTTTCAGTATATATTTCCTTGAAAAGCCTTAAGTGAACTTTTTTTTTTTTAATATTATGTTATTTAATTAAAAATTAATGAACGAATTTAACAATATATTGTTAAAATGAAATTTTAACAGTTGTGTTTTTTCTATTGTTTTTAATAATTAAAATAGCTTATTTGTAATTTCTTTTTTTTTGTTAAAAGAAAATTTGTGGTTATTAATGTGTGTCAGTCTTTTTTCCCCTCCAAAATTCTTTCGCATTTTCAAAATCGTATCTCTTTTCAGTGCAAACCCTTTTTCCGACAAGGAATTTGTCCTCAACTATTATTTAGTTTGACCTCTGGTTTGTGTACGTGTTTCTAGGTTCGTCTTGACCTTCAGGGCATCCCCTGCTCTCATGAAGGTCAGTTCCTCTTCTCGCACATTTGCACTTGACCGTGTTCGGTTCTTAATCGATTATTATAGGTTAGGGTTCAGCTCCTATTTCGACAGTGCAGTTGCGTCCTCTGATTGGCCGAGCTGTTTCTCCCCCGGAATTTTCATGCCAAAATTGGCAACTGTAAGTTAGCGTCCTTTAGATGAGCGCGAAATTTTTTAATTGAGGCGGTGGATGTGAATTGTGTAGGACGATGTAAGCTGTGATTATTCTTAAAAAAGGGCTTTTGCCCTGTGTGTGGCCCTCGTGCCTTCACGTTTTAATTCTGATTGAGTTCAAGATCAGGACTAATGAACAAGGATACCCCTTAACTTATAGTCTGTGATAAAAAAATCAGGGCGGTTGCCCTTCAAGGCCTTTATTTTAGTGGACTTTTCATCGCCGATTCTTGTAGACTCAACAGTTTGGAGTGTTACTTTTGCTAAATGGCTATCTTCAATTGTAATTGGTCGTAGCATCCAAAATGTTCTATCTCTGGTACCCATGAAGAAAGGAAGTTTGGTTTCTCAGATCCCTTCTCACGGTAGACCATATGGAGTTCAGACTTAGCTCGATGGTATTGAAATGGCTTACCCGAGGAATTGATGTTTGTTCTAGAAAGTTAAAGAAAGTTTATTTCCTGGATGGTTTAAGAGGCAACGAGTAGACCGGGCTGCCGTTATGGAACGTGAAGGCTGAAGGTTTGTGCCTAGACCTTTTGAAGTGAGGTTTGTGTGGGGAGCCATCGGAAAATTTTATGAAATTGAGAATCCAGAACCTGTAATCGAAAGTCCAAAGAGAGTTTCCCATGGACGTAGCCCTAAGGGATGCCCAGTACCTCCACTACCTCTTCAATGAATGGAGTCCTGTTCAAATAAGTATCACCTTTATTTATTTTACTACGTATAAAGTGCTTACTATGAAAATTTAAACTTTTATTAACATATAAGGATGATTACTGTTGCTTAAAGTTTTAGTGTTAAGGAACTCTTTTATTTATTGAGAGTACTATAGACTAATTTAAAAATGGATTTATCGTGTAGCCTTACTAAGTTTAGATTTTAAAATTTTTTGGAATTGTGCAATGCTTAGCCAACTATTTAAACTTATCAGCGGTTGGTGTTGTGAAGACCAACAATAATTACTGAAATGCTTCAGCTTGTATGTTGTTTGTAAACATAAACACACCAAATTATTTGTTGTAAAAGATTACGTGATCGTATGGTCATTTAATGTTTTTTTTCAATTATGTATTACTGTCTACTGTTAGAGGATCCTCGAAATTGTTCTTTTTATGCTTGAATTAATAATTAAAATTTGTGAATTTTCATTTGAAAGCTGTCTTATGTGTTTTTAGTTTTATTATGAGTAAATATTATATGTTCTTTCATTTTCATGGGGAATTTAAGGCCAAAGTTGTTTTGTGAGCCATTTAGTAACCTTTTGGAAAATGCTGAGAGATCTAATTGTTTTCTTAAAAGATAAAGCCTTTATTGTTTGAGTATATAATTTATCTAATTTAAAGAAGTTGTGCATAAATTACCCCTTTGTTTTGATCCTCATGCTTCCAGCAGGTTACATGTGAAAAAATCTAAAATTACAAAGTTAGGCTCCTTTTGGGTGGGGGGTGGTAATGGCTCAAATGTTATCTTTTTTTATTTTTACTTATTATTTTACCATGATTATTATAAATTTAAGTAAATGATCCTTTTTATGGGAATGTTTATATGTGAAAATCAGTCTTATGGTAGTTTCTGTCGTAACCATTAAATTGCTTAACTTTAATCAACTTCCATATTTAATGTTTTGGGTTTTTTTTAACAGAAACTGCCATAAGTCATCATGGCCTTAATCTACATTTATTTATATTGGTCAAGTTTTTTTTTTTGTGTAACAGAGTCCAAGGCATTCTTCCAATGAGGTTTCGACCTCCCTTTAACATCTTTAAATCCTGGGTAAATTCGGTTGCGGGCAATGTACTAAAGGTTTTTGGTAAAATTGGAATGTCAAAATTTATGTTATTGCAAAATTTAAATTGTTTAAAGTATCTTTATGGACAACCCCTACTAACCACAACAATGGTGCCGTTGTCCATGCGTTGGAAAATGCTTTCTCTCTGTTGCAAAATGTGTATATAGTTTGTATAATTTTTTGTAATTGTGAGTTTTTTTGTATATACATTGGTATTTGCTAGGAAATGGGAATTTGTATTTTAATTTATGCCTTCTCTGGCAGATGTAGAGACAAAATTTTGTTTAAGTTTTGAAAATGTTTGGCCTGAATCAAAAATTATGTAAATTTCAGAAAAACTGCTTTTTGTCGAGGGAAAGTTCATAAATTCAGTTCTGTTTGTTGGCCCTGTTCTTGTGGGTTTTCATTGAAATGCTCAAGTGAAGTTCAAAAATTGTTTAGAGTACTCAAATTTTGTTAATTTTTTTTTAATTTTAACTTTAAAGCAAAATGCTTAGGAAGCTATTGAAGTTTGAGTGTAGGCGAGAAATACTCTCTGTGTGTCATTCTGATATTTGTTCAAATTTTTGGTTTTTTTTTTTTAATGTTGTTAGAGAAAATAGTACATTTTTTTTTGTTAAATTTTTTTTTTTCAAAATACTTATAAACATGTATTTGCTTGGCTCAAAATGCTGTTTTGGGATGTATTTTGGTGCGGTGTGTGTACAGTAATGAGTTTCTGTTGCTCGTGTAGTTTTTATTTTGGAACTTATTGCTGTATGTCACATAAAATTTTGGCTAAATTCCTTGCTTTTGGGTCAGTTATGACATGTTATCACTATAGATAGAAAAGTTTAATAGTCAGATAGAATTTTTCAGGAATTTTTTTTTGTGTGTCATGTATTTGCATATTTTCAATTTTGTTAAAATATTTAGTTCCAAAACCTGCTTATTATCTTTATAGACCTTCAAAAATGTAAATAGTTGCTTAAAAATTAAAAAATTACCCCTTAATTTTCATTGTAATTGCTTAGATCAGGGTGATTCAAAGCTGAGTGCAATAAATGTGCTAAAGGATTTTCTACCAAAATTCTGGTGTTGGGGCTAATTCTATGATTAAGTAGTGTTTTTCTAGTAAATTGTTGATTCCCTACATAGTTTCCTTTTAAAATAATGCTTTGTAGTGAGATAATGTCTAATTTTAAAAGTTATAGGTAAGAAATTGAATTTTACCCTTTTACGAGTAAAGTGCTGTTTTGTTTTCAAGCGGTGTTGCGATTGTGTTATAAAAGTTTGTTTGATCTTAGTAAATCCTGCTGTGTAAAGGTTGATTTAGTAGTTGTGTAGATATTGTTATAAATGTTTTGCTGCAGTTTGAGAGCAGTTTATGGCATAAATGCAGGAAAGTTGGTGTTTTTTTAAGCTACCTAGGGTCAAAAATTGAATTGAGCTTGAAAATGTTGTTTTAAATATAAATTTAAGGCACTTTATATTGTTAGCTTTTGTTTGGGTCCCTTTAGGATAGAATTTGGCTAAATTGTCCAAGTAAATGCTTTGAAGTAGAGTTTGATTAAAGAATTGGGCATGTGTGAGTACTTCTGTGCCCTTTTAATAGGAATTTCTGAAGTAATAGGTGTTTAAAATTAAAATTTTTTGGTAGTAAACTGTTGCAAAAGTTTGTTTTAGATTCCAGGCTAATATTTTGTTAAACTTTAGGTAAATTTTTGGTTGGTTTAGGTGTTAAAGTGTAATTTCAGTCTTTTTCTTTGGGAAAATGATTTACAACATTTTTCGCAAACTCCAGTAAAATTGGTAGTAATCTTGAGTCTGTTATGTTTTTGTTTACATATTTCAGTTAGTATTTGAGGCATGTTTAGGAGGAGTTGTGGCTGACCTGTATTTACTCTGTGCGCTCACAGAATTGGTTTAATTCTGCTGGAGTTAATTATTAAAAGGAGTTAGAGGTTAGGATTGCACTTGTTTGCTCGGTCGTTTTCACAATTCTGTTTTGTTTGGTTAAGCTCTGAGTTGGAATTAGTTTTGTGATTGATGTGTGTTTAAGAATTATTGTAGTTTTATTGGAAATTTAGGTATCTTGTGTTTTGTGGAATTATGTAAATTTGCAAAGGAGGGATATTTGTTTTTGTGAGGTATTCCAAAAACTGTGTTTTGCAAATAGGTGTTTCTCTCAGAGTCTTGCCAGTTGCATTTGCTCGTACTACTTATAAATTTTGTAAACAAATCATTTAGATTTAAAATTTTTCAAATCTAGGAAAATTATTTGATTTTTTTTTTCCAAAAAAAAGAAAATAACCTGTTATAAAATCATAGCCTTCCTTTTGTATAAGTTTGGGTAGATCTCGGAGAAGTAAAATACTCTTAGGCTAGGAAAATTTTGTAATTTTTATTAGTTAGCAAGCTTCAAAGTATTTTCTCTGTTTTAAACTGTGTTTAATTACAATATTTCTCAGAAATTTGCATGTCCTTTTTATCAGTATTAGCTTGGTTTATGTAAAAAAATTTAGGTTAGATTGTAGTTTGTTCAAAATTTTTGGGTCAGAAATTGTGTTTATGTTTAAAATTTAGTACATAGCATCTCTATTTTGTTTAGTGACTAAAAGTTAGTATTTAGGTATTCTAGTGCTTTTATTGACTAGAGCTCTGTGTTTGTTACATCTGCCAGAGTGGTAAAAAAGTTTTCTGTTTTAAATTTTAATTAATGTGGTTGAAAAATGAGTGATAACGGGAAATAAGCATTTTTTCGTGTTTTTGTAGTGGGTTTTCCCTCTCACCTTTTGTATGACTGTGCGAATTTTAGAGTCGTGTGTTAGGAAGTAATTTTTACTGCTAGTGAATTTTGAAAATTTTGAATTTTGAAAATTTTTTTAATATTAGTTTAGAGTTTTGATTGGGTTATTGATTTAAAAAGAAAAAAAAAAAAAATTTAGTTTTGAGCAGATTAGAATTTTTGAAGAAGTAAATTTTATGTAACTGTTAATGTTAATTGTTCATCCATGAGCAGAAAGACGTTTCTGCGAGTGGAACCTTGGGACGTAAATCTTGCTGGGGGATGGGGTTTCTGTCGGGTTGGTGTTGAACTTGGGGTGCCTTGTCCAAGCTTGATTTATGTTTTTCGTGATAAATTTTAGTATATTTTAGAAAAAGTTGTTTTTTTTTTTTTTTTTTAGGTTAGGTTAGGATTTTTGTTTTGTTCGTTGGTTTCTTTTGTGGTTTACAGAAGGTGAGAGAGAAAAAAATAAAAATAATAATAATAAGATTAAAATAAGATTTCCTGTTTTGTGCGAATTGAAAATTTTGTGTTGTTATGTGTATGTTTAAAAAAAAAATTAAAATTTTCTACTTTAGATGATTTAAAAATTTTTTGTTTCTGGTTTATGTGTTTGTTGAAAAAAAAAAAAAAAAATGTTTGTTTTTATAAGTATTATGCATTTAATTTTTTTTATGTATGTAATAATTTCTCAGTGCATAGTACATTTAGTCGTGAGCGATGTTTGGTGAGGAAAATTTCTTTTACAAAATTGAATTGGGTTCCGTGCTTAGGTGTTACAACAGGGGTCTAGGTATTAATTGAAAATAAAAATTGAAAAATCTATAAAAAAAAAAAAAAAAAAAAAAAAAATCGTAAAATTGCAAAAAAAAAATTTTTTAATATTTAGTCCTTGGTCAAAAGAAATTGTACGGTATAGTGATGTCTGCACTGAGACTTGGGATAAATTTATTTTGTTCTGACTTGTAATTTTTATATGCACTGAGAGAGAAATTTTTTTTTATACCATTTCGATATATAATGTTGTCTAATGTTTATATCTGTATAGAACCGTCTAATGTATTCATGTATTTTGTATGTTTATTATGTGATGTAATTGTTATATATTTTATCCTGTAGTAATGGAGGTTCTGGGATCTGGTTGCGGGCTAGTTTTTTTTCTTCTCCTATCCGTGTCTCCCATAGGTGTTACGGTGACTGAGGTTCTTGTTTATGTGTTGACGGAATGGGTGCCTAAGTCTGTTGGTAAGTAGTTTCAGAATTGGCTCTGTATTTTACTTGATTGTGGACCAAACCCCTTGTTCTTGGAGTATTTTCCTTGGGGATGTTTATTGAGATTAGTGTAAACTCTGTGTTTTTCAAAATTGTGGGTGTGTGTATTTTCTCTAACTAATGTTGCGAGGTAGTTTGCTTGCTGAGGAAGTTTGCTTTATTTTTTTTTAGGTATTTCGTAGTTGTTTAAATTAAATTGTGGGGTTAAAAAAAAAAAAAAAAAATTTTTTTTTCTTATGGCAGATTCTGTAATTTAGTTTATAGTTAGTTTTAGTTGGACGGAAGGTTGATCGCAGAGTTGTGGCCAGACTCTTGCGAGCATCTGAATTGGTAGTTTTTAGCTAGCAGTTCCTGCTGGTTCGGGGATTGTTTAGGGGCTTTTTGCTGCTCGTTCTGGCTTCCGATTCTTTAAAAAAAAAAAATTTTTATTAGGTAAATTTTTTTTTCCGTTGGGGGAGGGTATTTGTTAAAATGAAATTTTAACAGTTGTGTTTTTTCTATTGTTTTTAATAATTAAAATAGCTTATTTGTAATTTCTTTTTTTTTGTTAAAAGAAAATTTGTGGTTATTAATGTGTGTCAGTCTTTTTTCCCCTCCAAAATTCTTTCGCATTTTCAAAATCGTATCTCTTTTCAGTGCAAACCCTTTTTCCGACAAGGAATTTGTCCTCAACTATTATTTAGTTTGACCTCTGGTTTGTGTACGTGTTTCTAGGTTCGTCTTGACCTTCAGGGCATCCCCTGCTCTCATGAAGGTCAGTTCCTCTTCTCGCACATTTGCACTTGACCGTGTTCGGTTCTTAATCGATTATTATAGGTTAGGGTTCAGCTCCTATTTCGACAGTGCAGTTGCGTCCTCTGATTGGCCGAGCTGTTTCTCCCCCGGAATTTTCATGCCAAAATTGGCAACTGTAAGTTAGCGTCCTTTAGATGAGCGCGAAATTTTTTAATTGAGGCGGTGGATGTGAATTGTGTAGGACGATGTAAGCTGTGATTATTCTTAAAAAAGGGCTTTTGCCCTGTGTGTGGCCCTCGTGCCTTCACGTTTTAATTCTGATTGAGTTCAAGATCAGGACTAATGAACAAGGATACCCCTTAACTTATAGTCTGTGATAAAAAAATCAGGGCGGTTGCCCTTCAAGGCCTTTATTTTAGTGGACTTTTCATCGCCGATTCTTGTAGACTCAACAGTTTGGAGTGTTACTTTTGCTAAATGGCTATCTTCAATTGTAATTGGTCGTAGCATCCAAAATGTTCTATCTCTGGTACCCATGAAGAAAGGAAGTTTGGTTTCTCAGATCCCTTCTCACGGTAGACCATATGGAGTTCAGACTTAGCTCGATGGTATTGAAATGGCTTACCCGAGGAATTGATGTTTGTTCTAGAAAGTTAAAGAAAGTTTATTTCCTGGATGGTTTAAGAGGCAACGAGTAGACCGGGCTGCCGTTATGGAACGTGAAGGCTGAAGGTTTGTGCCTAGACCTTTTGAAGTGAGGTTTGTGTGGGGAGCCATCGGAAAATTTTATGAAATTGAGAATCCAGAACCTGTAATCGAAAGTCCAAAGAGAGTTTCCCATGGACGTAGCCCTAAGGGATGCCCAGTACCTCCACTACCTCTTCAATGAATGGAGTCCTGTTCAAATAAGTATCACCTTTATTTATTTTACTACGTATAAAGTGCTTACTATGAAAATTTAAACTTTTATTAACATATAAGGATGATTACTGTTGCTTAAAGTTTTAGTGTTAAGGAACTCTTTTATTTATTGAGAGTACTATAGACTAATTTAAAAATGGATTTATCGTGTAGCCTTACTAAGTTTAGATTTTAAAATTTTTTGGAATTGTGCAATGCTTAGCCAACTATTTAAACTTATCAGCGGTTGGTGTTGTGAAGACCAACAATAATTACTGAAATGCTTCAGCTTGTATGTTGTTTGTAAACATAAACACACCAAATTATTTGTTGTAAAAGATTACGTGATCGTATGGTCATTTAATGTTTTTTTTCAATTATGTATTACTGTCTACTGTTAGAGGATCCTCGAAATTGTTCTTTTTATGCTTGAATTAATAATTAAAATTTGTGAATTTTCATTTGAAAGC
The DNA here is from genome assembly GCA_963930645.1 of Salticus scenicus. Lineage (NCBI taxonomy): Eukaryota > Metazoa > Arthropoda > Arachnida > Araneae > Salticidae > Salticus > Salticus scenicus. The sequence continues at coordinate 89,080,764 of OZ005655.1, read as the reverse complement.
TGTCTTATGTGTTTTTAGTTTTATTATGAGTAAATATTATATGTTCTTTCATTTTCATGGGGAATTTAAGGCCAAAGTTGTTTTGTGAGCCATTTAGTAACCTTTTGGAAAATGCTGAGAGATCTAATTGTTTTCTTAAAAGATAAAGCCTTTATTGTTTGAGTATATAATTTATCTAATTTAAAGAAGTTGTGCATAAATTACCCCTTTGTTTTGATCCTCATGCTTCCAGCAGGTTACATGTGAAAAAATCTAAAATTACAAAGTTAGGCTCCTTTTGGGTGGGGGGTGGTAATGGCTCAAATGTTATCTTTTTTTATTTTTACTTATTATTTTACCATGATTATTATAAATTTAAGTAAATGATCCTTTTTATGGGAATGTTTATATGTGAAAATCAGTCTTATGGTAGTTTCTGTCGTAACCATTAAATTGCTTAACTTTAATCAACTTCCATATTTAATGTTTTGGGTTTTTTTTAACAGAAACTGCCATAAGTCATCATGGCCTTAATCTACATTTATTTATATTGGTCAAGTTTTTTTTTTTGTGTAACAGAGTCCAAGGCATTCTTCCAATGAGGTTTCGACCTCCCTTTAACATCTTTAAATCCTGGGTAAATTCGGTTGCGGGCAATGTACTAAAGGTTTTTGGTAAAATTGGAATGTCAAAATTTATGTTATTGCAAAATTAAAATTGTTTAAATTATCATTATGGACAAACCCAATTGCATCACAACAATATATATGTGTGTGTGTGTGTAAAGAATTCAACTTTCCCACTTCCAGAGAAAACAATTTCACGTAGCAGAATGGCAACAGCTGTTACCTGAAACGGAAGGTACGAGAAAAAGCGGGAGTTCTTCGCGAGATGTCAGAATGATCAGAAGGGATCAATTATATGTTGATTCAGCATAAGTGCTCAGAATTTTAAATTGTTCTAAATAAGATGGAAATTAGCACAGACGGTGCTCATAAGTTAATGTTATTTTCTAAACAGTTTTAACTAATGCATTGTGTATATTAATTATAAATTTGTGTTCGTCATTAAATAGATTAGTGTGCTATAGCATTTCGGCGTAATTCTTATAGTGATTCTTCGTTTCTTTCATCATTTATTCTTGTGAATTTAATGGCAAAAATAGTACTAGCAACAATTATTTTAAATTCTCTATTGTGTGCATAATACTCATATATATATATATAAACAATACCTTATATTTCTGAATTTTTCAGTGTTATGCACGCGTGATATATATGTGAGAAGCTGGAAAGGCTCTCTCTACATTTGGCACCTAAATAGTGCATCTTCATTGATAAAACGTTGAGCATCTATTAGCACTGTAATTGAATATATATTTTCTTTACAATGTATAAAAAGAAAAATACTCACCAAAACCACTTTTTCGATATTTATATTAATTGTTCGGTCGTTATAAGGGACATAAAAAGATGCTTTGCAAAATATAAAATACTAAGATCCTCCAATTACTTGTCTTAAAAGTTTGCCGAGAAGATACGTACACACAGATTTTAGGGGACCAGAAAATGCGCAAATAAATCCAAACGTCTGTTCAAAAAAAAAAAAAAAAAAAAAAAAAAATTAAAAGAAGTCATTGATTATAGTGTAAGTTTAAAAATGCTATTATCATTACAAATTCAATATTTAATAGAAAGAAATTTAGTAAAGTTCTCCCATAAACTTCATCAAATAGCAAGGAATGTTATCATGTTTTTGCAAATTTGCAATTAATTTTTTGCATGGCACGCAGTGTACCTAAACACAGCAGAGCAAGAAGAACGTATACCACATCTTGAAATGAAAAAATAATATATTATTTCTTGATAAATTTCTTGATATTATATCTCTAATATCTGAGCTATTTCGTGTGGCCCCAAAAGTAATCATACCTACCATATTCTATAAAATTATACTCATATAGAACATGGTTTTTATAAAATATGTTCATGGCTCATATATATTGAACATGGTCCATATAATTTATTTTTCATGGCTCTTAAATAAAGAACATGGTCCATATAAAATAAATTCGTGTTTTGTATACATAGAAAACGCTTCATATAAAATATATTCATAGTTTGTACAAATAGAACATGTTTGATATAAAACATGTTTCTGTAGAAACATAGTTTTATGCATATTACATATATTGCATATCCATATTTTAAAGGCCCATATGGAAATATATACATATATTACTTTCATTAAACAGTTTTTTTAATTATGCAAAATACAATAGTTTATTTGAATAGTTCGTGTGTCAATTTTATTATTTAATCTAGGTATGTTAAATATTACCAATGAAATATTTTACCTGTAGTTCTAACGTATTAAATTTATTTTAGACGTCCCTGTTTAACTTTATCACTATATACTAGAAATGGAACATTTCTCCCTCAGATGAAAAAATTTAAACCTCCCTAGAAATTTCTGTAATTGCATTTTTACTGTTGAAATGAGTAATTCTGGCTATGTCCCCTTACCGTACGGTGTACTCTTATTTTTAGCAGGTCAAATCAGTATAAGGGATCTACATGGACCTCAGTTTATAGCAATAGTATTAAGAGGCATATGTCCGATCTGAATAAAAATTTCTAGGTAAAATCCCTTTGTAATACAGATCTAATTTCCGCCATGCTAACATTTACTTTAATTCCTACTGGTAAGAGATTTACACACAGACTTACACGCAAACATACGTATTTACAAAACGCAAAAAACACAGATGTCATTACTTAAAAACCTTGTTTGTAGATTAAGGGAACTTTAAAACTTGTTTATATAGCAAAATGTAATTTCCAAAAGTTGAAATTAAATATTAGTTGAGACAAATGATTTTGCCATTAAGCACAAATCTTTAAATCTAAATTTGCTATCGCAGATATTTAAATATACTATATTCCCTGAATTTCCATTAATCTCAATTCATTGATCCACTTAACCTATGCCTTTTTAACTTTTGCTGAATAAGCATTCTGGAAGTAAATATGTTCCGCCTGATCAGTTTAAAGGATTTGATCGTAATCAGTAAAATTTTGGAAAACTTTGATCAGAATTAATTCCGAATTTGATATTTATTATTATTCGATGTTCACTTAAGCATACATTAGTAATATCAAAGAAAGTCGTTTAATAAATTTACTTAATTAAGTGTCATATACTTAAATTTATCTTTTCTCTATATTTAATTTAGGGGATATTAAGCAAAAATTATAAATTAAAGTAGTACTATATTCTATTACTAAAGAAAATGTTCATTTCCTTATTTTTTATGTTTTTAAAGAACAAAGGTACATTCTACCAGATGAATTTAATATTACATGCAAATTTAATGCAATTTTGTTTTAGATTAAAATTAATATCCACATAAAAAACAATCTTGTGTTGAAATATACAACCTAAAATTTATAATATAAATTTAAATACTTATTCACAAAATTAGTTATAATGGGTAATTACATTATTAGCATTCTTCTTCTTCTTTCTTTCTTTCTTCTTTTTTTTTTTTATTTGGACATTTTTAATACTTTCTCAGGAAATACTACTTGATCAAAAGGCTCTCATCTGTAGATAGTCGAAGAACATTTTTTGGACTTCTACTTTTCGGCAACGATTTAGTCACGATTGGATTTCTTGTATCAACAGCAAATTTGAGAAAATCAAAAATATTTTTCTGTAATTTGTATTATAAATAAATATAAATACCTTCTAACTTAATACATGATTTAACTTACGATTTGCAATATTCTTGTTCTTTTTTGTAGGTAAATCACCAATATGTATAAAAATTTACAAAATTTCTCTAAAATTATATATATATGTAATTTTTTTTTATAATTTTTTTCCTTATAACAAAATAACATTTGCTGTTAAATTTGATGAAACTTGCAGAAAAATTTAAAAACAAATCAAAATTAATATCAAAATTTAAAAATATTTTTTCTGTACTTTGTATTATAAATAAATATAAATACCTTCTAACTTAATACATGATTTAACTTACGATTTGCAATATTCTTGTGCTTTTTTGTAGGTAAAATCACCAATATGTACAAAAATTTACAAAATTTCTCTAAAATTATATATATATATATATATATACAGGGTGAGTTCGACATAATCTGCCAAACGAAAGGAGGTGATAGAACAGCCCATGGGGAGCATAAAACACCATAGAAACCCTGTTCTATCTCTAACCGTTTTCGAGTTATGGTAGATAGAAGAAAAATCTGTTTTTTTCCATCCCATCTGAAAAAACCTACATTTGTGAGCTTCCTGAAAGACTTACATGCAAAATAAGCACATATTTAGAAAGAGCAGAAACAATCCTATCGGGTGACACCATTTACATCAGGATACCTTAATTTGAAGACGAGCTACAAGCGCTAAAACATTGTCGAAGTTTAAATCGAGTTGTCGCCAAATTCTTCAACCGGCAATTCTGCAAACACCGTTCAAGCTACAATCAGTCAAATTTACCAAACACTTCTCCAGTTCAGAAGCTTTAGAATGAGCTCACAATAAACCATATCGGTGTTCTAGTTCAGAAAAAATAATTAGCCTTTTGTTTGAAAAACATTTATCACTGAACTCGACGTTTGTCGAGAAGGAGACTCACGGGGTGCCATTGTCGCTCGTGATTTCATGTCCGCCTTCAGCCCGCTGTTTTTTAGATGCAAAAAAGAAAGTTTTAAAGACATACAAGAAAAGTAGCAGTTGTATTAAGTTTACAAACACAATGGAATGGAAACAAAAGAAGTATGACGTTTATCCCGTCTATCACAAAGGAATATGAAAAAAAAAAAAAAAAAAAAAAAAAAAAAAAAGACGTATCTGACGTTTATGATTAAAGCACATATGCATTCGAAAGGATGTGTGAAATTTAGTACCGCTGCTGAAATTGGTCACCCCCACATCTGATACATGCCCTTACCCGCTTACGAACGGAAACCACAGTAGCGCTTAGCGAAAGCTCATCCCTCAGTTTTATATTTGCATCATCGAGCCGGCTGCTTAAATCTTGCAAACTAGCAACTTCTGTGCGGTAAACTTCTTGCTTCAGGAAACCCCAAACATAGAAGTCCAATGGAGTGAGATCTGGCGATCTAGGTGGCCAAAGAATTGGTCCATTACTACCAATCCATCGCGGATACTGCTGAGTCAAGAAGTCCCGAACGGCATTGGAAGAATGTGCAGGGGAAATGATTTCTGCTCGTTGGGGCACTGGAATGACATCAAGTAATCCTGGAAGATGATGTTCCAGAAACTCCAAATATGTATAGCTTGTCAGATGACCTTGGAACACATGTGGACCCATCAAGCGATCGACAACCACTCCAAGCCAAACATTTAAGCTGAATCGCATCTGGAACGATGAGTTTCGTGTTACAAATGGATTTTGTTGAGCGAAAAGATGCCAGTAATGTAAATTTAACATGCCATCCCGAGTGAAAAGTGACTCATCTGTCCCCAGTATCGTTCTAAGGAAATGGTGTTCCTCAATATCTCGCTCCAAAAGCCAGCGGCAGAATGTTACCCGTTTTTGGAAATCTGAGAGGCGTAATTCTGGAACCGGTGTGAAGCGGTATAAATGATACTGGTTTTTGCGCAAAACATTGATCACTTTACTTTGGGAGATTCCACCTTCTCTCGCAAGTATGCGTGAACTCATATTTGGTTTTTCCTCTACTCAGTCGAGTACGGACTCCTCAGCGGTGACGGAGCGGCGACCATGGCCCCTTTCGTACACCCTACCGAACGACCCACTCTCACTAAGCCTTCGATGAATTGCAGCAAATACAGCACGGTTGGGCGCACGACGATGTGGATAACGTAGACGGTACTCTTCTTCGGCTCTCAAGAGTTACCATCGCAAAACCCATACACAAAATGCGTATCTGCGTACTCTTCATTTGTAAAACTAGGCATATCTGTTTACAGGTTGGAAAGTATGACAATTTAATGCCTGTGATGACTTCAACTGAAAGTATATGTCAGAAGGGTAAACAAAAAGGGATAAAATTTCAATATTAATTTACAAAAGTAGAAGAAAAAACGTGCAACGGAATAAGAATCAGCTTGGTTATTTCGTACCAATGTAGGAAAACATACTAAATATAAACTAAAAGAGACCAAGTAGATGTGACAGCAGCGTGAAAAGAATCAGCCGAGCTAAGTCCAGAAAATGCTAAAGCAAGAAGCAGCATAAAACGTAAAAGAAGCTGACGAGCTAATGAGCTGTTACAGATTGACTCGCCTTTTGTACCCGCGAGTGGGATGCGCACGCAAGAAGGTTGGAATACATCTGCGTATCACTAAGAGTCCATATCCAGATAGTCACAAATTTGCATACGTTCCATTTACTCACAATCGTTTCGTTTTCTATATCTCTTATTCCAAATGTTGGTTCTTCGCGTCTCCGGTTGCCTTTTGTTTAATTAAACTAAATTTTATTAACCACGTCGTACTTTTTCACTTTTGGCTTTTTGGCGACCGGGGAACCAAAATTTTTATAATTGCTGTTTATTAAAAATTTTATCTTGCCACTTATATTAATCTTTCTTTTAGCGTATATTTATGCCAAGGACCTTGTCTTCTCCAATTACTTAAGTGCTATAAGCATTTATTTAATTTTTTTTTATTAACCATTTATTTGGCGCCTTTCATTTTAACATTTCCAGTTTTTTCGTTTTTTTGTCGTTTTTTCAGCCCCTAATTGTTCAATTTAAAATTGCTTTATACCGTTGAATAGGTTTTTGCTTGCCCCACCCTCTGAGCTAACTCCTTTTTTTCCGCTAGAGGGCGCTTTCCCTATTCTTTAAATTCTATATCTCTTAATCCAAATGTTGGTTTTCGCGTCTCCGGTTGCCTTTTGTCTAATTTAACCAAATTTTATTAACCATATCGTTTTTTTTTTTTTCGGCTTTTTGGCGACCGGAGAACCAAAATTTGTATAGTTTTTTTTTTTTTTTTTTTTTCTTGGCTATTTGGTAAACTGGGCGCCAATTCTCCAAAACACCCCCCTTTTTTTTTCCTCCAAATTTACGTTTTTTTTTTTTTTTTTTTTTTTTTTTAATTAATTAATTTTTTTTTATTAAATTTTCATTGCTCCGCTGAATAGATCTTGGCCAGCCCCTTCCTTTCAGCACTGTCCCCTTCCACCCATGTTTTTTTTTTTTTTTTTGACAGCTGGTTCACCTTTCTTCCTTTCCATTCCCCCCTTCCCAGGGTACTTTTCATTTCAATTATTCACTTATAAAAAGTTTTTTTTATTTTTTTTATTTTTTATTTTTTTCATTAAACACCTTTTTTTTTTTTTTTAAGCTTGGACGTTCTGCGTCTGGTGCGCGTGTGCGTGACTGGGAAAGCCCTCCCATGTTTTTTCTGGTACACCTTCACTAGAATTAAAAAAAAAAAAAAAGCTTTGATTAATTGCTAATCAGCACCATTCTCCAGTATTATAAAACAACAGCTTTTCTCAAAGCTAAATAACATCATGTCGGACATAGACAGCGATGACCACCTGGAGAAAGACGACGGTGACTTTTCAGACGTCTCCACAACCAGTGCCTCTTCCGATCAAATCACGAAATCTTGCATCACAACGAGATCCTGCACCTCAACGAATTCAAAAAATAAAAACAAAACCAAACTTAAAGCTAAAGACTTTACCAAGGAATCCGACAAGCCAAAAGTTGTTTATGAGGACTTCACTCAGTACAATACAATAAAAAATGTAGTCATAGTTGCAATGGACTTGATCTCTAAAACTCAACCTGGGAAAAGTCTCACTAAAGCATTGAACAAAGCGTTCATCAGAATCAAACTCCTAAACAAGGCAACCGAAACAAAAACCAATACAGACAGCCAAACATCAACAGGACTAACAACATCACAGACAACACAGACTACGCCATCAAAGACAGTAACCTCAACAGAAACACAAACCTCAACTCTACCACCCCCACTCCCCCCAAGATCAACCGAACTTACAAAGCCGAAGCATCAAACAGACAACCTGCAGTATATCAACTCCCTTTTAGTTAACCTCAAGCTAGACCTCCAACCGGAATTCACTCTCTTAAACAATAGACTGCAAGAAATCAAAGACCTTCAAAACAACTTAAATGATGCCCTATACAGACAAGAAACATATCAAAAAGAAAACATAAAGCCAAATACATCAGTTCTACCAAATGAAGAAAACTCACGAGAAAACCCACACGAGGACCACCTACCATCCACATCAACGACCACACAAAACACTCCAACCTACATGCAGAAACTTCTGAGCACAACCTCTCCACGCAACATCCCTAGCCAACAACAAAGAACACAAAACATCTTCACACAAGCCCAGGGAGCAAGACAACAATCAAGAAGAATAATACATGTCACATCACAATCACAACAGGACAGTGGAAAGCAGGTGATGGACATTCTGAGGACTTACCATGTGTCAACACAGGCACAAATTGCTTTCACGAAAATTTTCCGTTCTGCAGTGGATGTGCATTGCAAAACTGAAACGGATGCAAAGACCTTAACACAAGAACTTAACACCAATCCAGAAATTGCAAGCCGTCTAAAAGTCTCAGAGAAACTCTGCCCTGCTATGAGAATCCTCCTCATGGGAGTCCCGGCAGACATGGAAGCGGAACAACTCCAACAAAGACTTCACGACATCACAGGCACTCACAACAAAGAATCTACCATACAAATTTTAAGAAAGCAACACTCAAAAAATCCCAACACAAACAACTGGATCCTGCACATGCCCACACCACTGGCAGAGGCCTTTCTGACATTACAATCAGTGCAGCTGGGTCTCTTCAAATGCTTCCTGAGACCATACACAGAGATCAGCAGGTGCTTCAATTGTCAAGCCCTCAACCACACGGTGCACACCTGCACAAATAATGTGTATTGCTCGCACTGCTCAGGGGGGCATAAAAATGACAAATGCAACCTCAGGCCCAGCTGTATTAACTGCCAGAGGGAAAACAGCAATGGACGAAAGCAAGGTCTACAGGCCTTTCCTTCCAAACACCCTGCCTACTCCCTGTCTTGCCCCATCTTGGAAGATATGTACTCCAGAAAAAGAGACTTTCTGAACAAGAAGTACCCAATCACCACAAACCCACCGACCGCACCACAACCAGAAAACACAAGACAGCAAAACAACTAACAAGAACACCCGGATACAACCAAACAATAGTAACAAACGCACAGGCTCCTCCAGAGGCAGGCGGCAAAATCGCTCCACCTCCAGAAGACCTCCGCCAAACACCACCAACACACAGGAACAAAGTCTCTACCAAACAACTCCTGCAAAGACCCAACAAAGAACCCAACAGCCACAACAATACGAAACACAGCAATACAACCAACGCCAAAACGCAAGATCCCGCTCCCGTCCAAACAAGCAGGGTACTGCTTCGTGTAACCCTCCCAACTGGCCGTATCCATACATGTATGGCCCTCCTCAAATGCAGTTTACAGGCCCAAGATTTTTCGACTATGAGCCCCAAGTGGATCGTGAGGAGATGTATTTTCAACCACCACCCTCAGCTTACCACACCCAAAGAGATCAAGCAAGAGGGTAAGTCTCTCTATCTTCTTAACTTCTCATTGCCTTAGCTCTAGTCTCCGTAATCTCCTCTTGAGCCCACCCCTTAAATTTACTCAAAATTAAAAAGAAAGTTCTCTCCTCGTCTCCTCCTCGTCTCCTTTCCTCAACTATTCAACCCAGGCCCAATTTCAACAGTCTCCGCCCGCTTCCTGCAGATCAACCTTAACGGGTGTAGGGCGGTGAACTCGGCAGCACGAACCTTCATGGAAAAGAGTTCCTACGACTTCGGGCTGCTGCAGGACGCATACTGCACCGTTGGGGGAGATCTGTATGGCTTCCCTACTTCCTGGACTAGATTCAGCTCCAAACAGAACACTGCCCACATTGTCATAAACACACAAAATCTCAACTACACCCACCTATACACAGGGGAGCACTGTGTCTTCATTACACTCACCACAAGGGAGAGTGAGTTGATCCTTGGCAGCGCATACGCAGCCCGTTCAGCAGATTTTGAGTCATGCCTGGAGGAATGGCAACACTTAATATCACAGAAAACCCTTTTCATCTGCGGCTGTGATCTCAATGCTAACTCCCCACTGTGGTGTTTTCCACGTGAGGATGTAAGAGGTCGCAGCCTCTTAGAATTCATAGCCTCGCACAACTTAATCTTAGCCAACATTGAAAACTCACATCCAACATTCGAAAAGGACGGAGCCAAGGGTTGGCCGGATTTAACCTTGGTCAATCCAAAAACCACTGCAAGAATCTCAGCTTGGTCAGTCCTGGACATACACAATAGCACAGACCACAATTACATAACATACACACTAGAAACAAAACCGGTAATCACATACTACAAAAGATTCGCAACAAAAAATAAAAACATTAATAAGTTCAATTCACTAATCAAAACACCCTTAACAAACTTAAGTCAAGACTTACACACAGTTAAAAACACTATACAATTAGAACAACTCACAGTAAAACTAATACAAACACTCCACTCTGTAGCCACCTCCTCTTTCAGGTTCAAAAAATGCGGTCGGCAATTCACCTACAACTTCTGGTCTCCCCAACTACGCTCCATGCGCAACAAATTAACAGTACTAAAACGCCAACAAAGATTCTTAGACCCCGCGATTATACCCCAACATAAACAAAAAATCAAACAACTTTCGGCACTCTTCAAAAAACAACTTAACACGGCAAAACACGACGCATGGAGAAAATTCTGCTCAACACAAACAAAAGTCTTCGGCACAGCACAAAAATTCTATAGCAACAAGTTTTTCACACCAACGGAGCTGAAGCTAGAGCGTCCTCCAGCTCTTTCCTCTAAACGCAATAACCTAGAACACATCACAACGACACTCTTTGCACCGAGTAAATATCCTAATTACCAGGTGCCCACCTTCTCAACTCCCTCGATGTCCCCTTCACGGAGGCTGAAGTCAAAGCCACTCTTTTCAGCTTCAACGTTAAAAAGGCTCCTGGCCCAGACAATCTGGAATTTCTAATTCTAAGACACACTTACAACACAGTACCACACATATTACGCGACTGGGCCAAACTATGCCTGGAGCATAGTTACTTTCCAGAAATCCTTCGAAGAGGCGAGGTGGTGTACTTCCTAAAGCAAGGGAAGCTTCCCTCTGACCCCGCTTCATATCGACCGATCTGCCTGCTGCCAACTTTAGGCAAACTATTAGAAAAACTGGTCGTTACCAGATTGAACCACCATCTGGAGTCCAACAACCTTCTCCATCCAAACCAATTCGGGTTCAGAGAGGGCAGATCATGTGAACAAGCATTACAGGCTATTAAAAGCTCCTGCGCCTCTAACTCAAAGTCCTTGGAATATACCACCTTAGTCTCACTCGACATCAAAGGAGCCTTCGATAACGTAGAGTGGCCCCACATCCTACAGGCATTACACAAACTCAACTGCCCGAGTAACCTGGCGGGGGTCATCAGCTCTTACCTCTCAAAAAGAAAAATCATAGTCAACTTGGGTAACGGTTCTACAGAGTTCCCCCAAACTAAGGGGTGCCCTCAGGGCTCATGCCTGGGACCTATTTTATGGAACATAATTGCCAACTCGATACTGGTCCGCATGAATTCTGAAGGCCACACCACTTTCGCATATGCTGATGACTTCTCAGTCATTCTCTCGGGAAGGATCAGGAAAGACCTGGAGAACCAGGCCAAGGAGGCCCTCCCTCTCTTTAGCAAACTCTTAAAAGACTTAGATCTATGCCTCTCCCCCTCAAAAACCCAAGCGCTAACTTTAGGCTTCCCCAAATTACTTCAAAGATCTCCCGTGGTGAGAATAGACGGCGTCAGTGTCCATCATGTACCCCACCTAAAACTTCTTGGCCTGACCATCGACAGGAAACTTAGCTGGACCGCCCACTTGCACGAACTAAAACTGAAACTTATGACAATTTGCCACAACTCCATAAAACTAGCAGGAAGGTGGTGGGGCATCTCCACCTCCATCCTGAAAACATGGTATTTAAAAATTGTGGACAAAATCCTAACATATGGTGCAGGTATTTGGGGTGGTTACCTGTCGAAGCAAAATCAGGCCAAATTAGACTCCATCCAACGTCCCTTCCTCCTCCAAATTTCGAGAGGTTACAGGACGATCTCTACTGACGCCCTCACTGTCATTACGGAATCCCTCATGCCCACCTACAACTATTTATCAATTACTTAAAAACCAACATCCTCCAACTACACGATCTGCCAATAACTAATTCTATCTTCTCCAACACCCCACTGCAACTTCATATCCGTAGCTGGGACTTGCACCCGGCAGAGGACGCAGCATCCTTCGTAGTAAACACTCAAAAAAATAGCTTTGATCCCTCTGTCCCTGTGGCGGTGTACACGGATGGCTCAAAGACGGACTCTGGCGTAGCAGCAGCGCTCTGCGTCATGGTCAACGGACTTGAGGCTCATCGGTGGGCATGCAGGCTTGAGAATTTTAACACCGTTTTCCAAGCGGAACTTTTTGCGATTCAAAAGGCCCTTAATTGGGCAGAAGGCAACCCGCAGCTGTCACTAATAAACATCTACAGCGACAGCCTCTCGAGCCTGCAGGCCATCACTAGCCACAAGACTAAACACCCCCAAGTCTTAGACATAAAACGTAAAATCGCCAAATTAAAACACTTAATTTCCCTGGCACACGTTTCTGCCCATAGAGGCATCGTCGGCAATGAACTTGCGGACTCATTGGCGAAGGCTGCAACTGAAGGAGAGGATATTCTTCACTCTCTTCCAGCACCCCCATCCAACGTAAAAAGTAAATTGAAGGTACTACTGCACCAAAATTGGCAAACACTGTGGGATGAATCCTCAAAAGGGAGACATACCCACAACCTAATCCCAATAGTCTCAAATGTCTCCTGGAACATTTCTCCTCCGGTTGCGGCTTTTTTGACAGGCCATGGGCCTTTTCCCTCCTACCTGCATAAATTTAATTGTCGTCGGTCGTCCCTATGTCCTTGTGGCGAGTAGGGCGCTCCTAATCACTATTATTACTCTTGCCCCCTAACTGCTCCCTATCGTCTTAGAAACCCATCTCCTAGACCCCATAATTGGCTAGAAAATATTCTCACGCGTAAACCCCTCTTATTTAAACTATATAAAATTTATTTCCTATTAAATGAAATTTCAAACTTAACAGATTAATCTTTCCCACTTCCCTTGAGCTTGGTCAATTTGGAAAACAACAAAAGCTGTTTAATCACATCAAGAGTCAGTCCTGCACCTCTTGCCCTCTGTCGCGAAGGGTTTTACCCGGCAAGAGGCTGACATGACCTACACCTATTCTACAATGATCATCTCCATTCCTCTCGGACTTCAACATAACATTACAGCATGTCAGCATGCCTCCTGTCGCGAGGAGCCGGCTAGGCTCGGCATGCCGACCAACAAAAGACTATGTAAACTGAACTTGTTTCACATCGCCCATTGTCGCGAGTAGGCTCTGCCTGGCGATGATTCTTGTAATTTTTTTTTTTTTTTTTTTTTTTTGTCTTTCAATAAACATCTTGGCGCAGCCCACGTGAACTTAGTTCTGGAAGCGCTCAACACCGCTCTTCGAGCGGTGAGCGGGGGCTGCGCCCTGTTCAATCCTGTTCAATCGTTTCGTTTGCCGAATTTCGACGGACGCCGTTTTCAATGATGTATTGCAAACAAAAGGCTAAATTTCTCCTGAACTGGAACACCGATATGGTTTATTGTGGGTTGGTTTTAAAGCTTGTGGAATGGAGAAGTTTTTGGTACATTTGACCGTTTGTAGCTTGAACGGTGTTTGCAGAATTGCCGGTTAAAGAATTTGGCGACAACTCGATTTTAAACTTCGCCAATGTTTTAGTGCTTGTAACTCGCTGTCAAATTAAGGTATCCTGATGACAATGGTGTCACCCGATAGGATTTTTTCTGCTCTTTCCAAATATGCGCTTATTTTGCGTGTAAGTCTTTCAAAAAGCTCACAAATTTGGATTTTTTCAGACGGGATGGAAAAAAAATAGATTTTTCTTCTATCTACAATAACTCGGAAACGGTTAGAGATAGGACGGGTTTCTATGGTGCTTTATGCTCCCCATGGGCTGTTCTATCACCTCCTTTCGTTTGGCAGATTATGTCAAACTCACCCTGTATATACATATACATATATATATATATATAAATATATATATATATATATATATATATATATATATATATATATATATATATATATATATATATATATATATACATATATATAATTTTTTTTATTATTTTTTTCTTATAACAAAATGACATTTGCTGTTAAATTTGATGAAACTTGCAGAAAAATTTAAAAACGTTATCGAAACGTTTTAAATTAGTATTATTAAATTAAATTTAATCTAATTTAATTTAAATTTGGATTAACGTTTTATTTTAGTTAAATGCATAAATTAACTTTTCCTTGCGATACAAATATTCTTTTAACAATAAAATTTTGCGCATGTGCTTAAAATAGCATTTTTTTTTATATCATAAATCGAAAACTGTATATTTAATAGGTAACGTATACCCAAGTTTAATTAAATAGGTTTTAAAAAATGAAAAAGAAAAAAAAATGAAAAGTTATACTCAAAGAATTAGATTAGAATTGATTTCTTTAAGTTACCAGCGTATAAGGTTATTTCCGTATGTTAGGTATTTGAATTAGATATCCAAACGTTTTAGTTGCATTAAAAAAAATATTTATGAGCATACAAATCTTAGAAAATATATGAATTTGCTTTAGAATTACAAGCCTATAAATTTCCATGCCAATTGTTTAATTAGGAGGTTTATTTTATTTTATTTTTCCTTCCACATAAAAAAAAAAAAAAAAAAACCTCTTTTTTCTTTATAGATTTGCAACTCTTAAAAAAATAACTAAAATCGAGCTCATTTCTTTTTTTTTTTTTTTTTTTTTTTTTTTAACAATATTGTTTTCCATTTTAATTATTTTCAAGAGTAATTTCGGCATGATTTAGTCTATATATCTAGCTTTCAACCTATGCTATAAATATAAGCTATTTTTCGCACATGTGCAGGAAAAGAAAAAATAATATATAATCCTCATAACACAAGGAAGAACTAATTACTTATTTTCACAAGTGACGAAGCAAAACCTGAGGGAAAATTGACATTTTTACAGATTAGTTTTGTATTAATTTCAGAAAATATATTTATGATCTTGAATTTAATATAGATAATTTAGCTTTCTTATTACAAAATTTCTATTTAAAAAAAATCGTTTTGATATCACAATTCGTTTGTGTGTAGACCCCACAAAACTTCACTCTCATAAAAAAAAAGGGGTAAATCCAAACATTTTTTTTTTTTTTTTAAAGGATACAAAGTGGATCTGTCTAAATGAAGAATAGCTGTCAACATCCTAATTAATATTCTGTAGTACTACTAGAACCTATTTCCTTTTCTACACTATTTTATTTTTAGAGAAATTTTCTTCAAATATAATTACAATGTAATAAAAAGAAAAATATCCTTAAAAAAGGCTGGAGTAAAAAGAATAAAAGCAGGTACTACCAATAGTACGGAATATTAATTAGGTTGTTTGCAGCTATGGCGATGTAACTTAATAACCGATTAGTTGCTTCATCATAAGATATTTCTGGTTTGTATAACAGTGTACACTTTAATGATTTTTTATTATTATATTTAGCAGTGTATCACATTTAAATAATAAGAAGTAATATTACATATACACATAAAAAAATACTGATAATAATAAATATAAAATCTGAATGAATTGCTAAATATCACAATTTTTATTTAACCCTTTGCACATTTGTTTTGGCCCTCCCAAAAAGTTAGTAATATTGAGTTATGCGTGTTTCGAGCGATGGAAAGAGTTCGAATAAATGATGACCAATGTAAATTATTAGTTTGTGGTAATGATATCCTACTATTGTATAGATGATGTAATTCTGCTTTATTTAGATGGACAAAAATATGTTTCTTGGATATTAATCATGATTCATTGTTATATTTGCTCACAAACTAAGATAATGCATTATAAAAGAAAAATAGACTTTTTTTTTTTTTTTTTTTTTTTTTTTTTAATGGAAGTGGATCGAAAGCTAACTTCAGTTGTGCTAAGATGACATTAAGGATATGAACTAAATTCAGAACTGGTGTACACTCAATATTTAATCTTTAAAACTTCTTCAGACACCATAAAATTGCAGTCAGCACAACCAGTTTTTAATTAAATGGTGTGCGAAGAAGTTTTATAGTTTAAATGTGTTAATACTAGGTTTAATTGTTAGTACACTATACATGGTACACAGTCACGTCAATATTTTAATTTATTTCGCAGCATTGTTAGTACTCGCCTTTTTTTCACACAGCTTGTCTTGGAGAGTTTTTTTTCCCCAGTTCTAACTATACATTAAAATTTTCTCCATTTCCACTTCATATAAAGCAGTATATATATTTAAAAAAAATGGTGGGCACTAACTGTGCTCTGGAATAAAAGATAATGTTGGTTTGTATTGATACATAATCAGGGCTACATAAAAGCAAAATATTTTACGCTTTATCTTTAAATATAAAGCTATAACATTCCTCAAGATTTAAAAAAATACACACTTTTATGCTTCATTACGCATATAGATTTACGCAACATAACGGCTAAGTACAATCTAAAAATGTTGTATAATGCATGCAATCAAGGAACATTTCTTTGTTTTTTCATTTATTCGAAAATGAATTTTGTTATCTCAAATTTATTCGTATTCTGAGGTTTCTTTTATTCATTTATTTATTCTTTTCTCAGAAAAAATTGAATTATTGAGGACAATAATAATAATCGTGAATACTATTACTTTGAGATGTTACCTTATTTAACTAATGTCGTTAATAAAAATGAAAATAAGATTGAAAACTGGATATAAAATTAGCCTTGGCATTTCACCTTTTTCTTTATTTGTATTAAAAACTGGATTTCTGGATAGAGAGCCCCGAAAAGTTACTTCTAGCAAATGGATTTCACTCTTAAAAAAAAAAAAAAAAAAAAAAAAAAAAAAAAGCTTGGAATCAATTACTAAAAGCTGTTTAGTGGCAGAGGAAAATGTTATAATGAACTTGGGGACGGGGATGTAAATTTCTGCTTTAGGAGTTGTGGAAACCATTTTTTTTTTCTTTTAATGATGCTTTTAATGAAAACCCCCTATTTGGTGCATGAGACTTAAATTTAAAATGTCCGAGATTGTTTTTATTTTTTTATTTTCACCAACAACGTTCTGAGATTAGTGATACAGGTGTTGAATTATGAATAACTGTAAAGAAAATAACTGTGCACGGAAAATAGAATTTATAAATAGACAATGTTATACATAGGTTACATTTAATTATTATATATATATATATATTTCTTTTTTCCTTATAATCTTAAATTATTATAACTATAAAAGCAATTTAATCTAAAATTTGGGTAAATAGGGCAAATTGACAATGTTTTGGTATTCGTCAATTTATAAAATACTTAGTTTGTAAGTTTCTCATGCTTAATTTTCTTCGCATAAAATTTTAGTGTTTAAAAGAAAATTTTTACAAATAATACCGATTGTAAAATCTTCGTCTAGATTCCAAAATATTTTTAATTGTAAATGTATTCTTCTGTTTTTTTTTAAATGTATTTCGCAATTAATTTTTTTTTTAAGCTTTTCTTTTAATTTTTCTAAAATATTATTTTTCAATGATAATAATAATAATAATATAATATAAATAATAATAATAATAATAATAATTAAAATTAAATAATAACTTAAAACTAAATAAAAATTAAAGATATCAAGAAAAAATTAAAAATTAAAAATTAAAAGCAAATAAATGAATAAAAATAGATAAATAAATAAGTAAATGTGATGGGGAACAATCACCCAACTTCCATTACCCACTATCACACGTATCATATGCATTTTTTTTTTTTAGATAATTTTATCAGAAGACATAAAATTGACTTAACGAAGCAGAAACCTAAAATGTTTCCAGTAAGAGAAACTTGATACGCGTGGAAAGATACATGAAACTAAGTTTATATAGTGAGTGAAAAAGAAAAATAAGAAAAAAAATTGGTAGAGTTATTTTTTTTAACACCAATTTTCTCGATTTAAAACTGACCGACCTAAGCAAAATGACTATTATTTTTCTGTAATAACCACGTAATAATTGAAAAAAATATCTAAAATGGATTTATGTTACAATTTTCAAGAAAATCGGTACAGACATTTTGAGATACCAATTCTTACCAAAACTTGGCATACTCAAAAATTGACAGAAAGACAATTATTACATACAAAAGTATATTTAAAATGGAGTTAATATGACGAGTTTGAAAAAAAAAAAAAAAAAAAAAAAACGTGAAGCCGTTTTTAAAGGAACGTACTTGCGAGACCTGAAACTGAGCTATTTATACGGAACGCCTATAAATTTTCTTAAACTAACAAACTATATCATCCGAAAGACATCTAATAGATTGTTTATACAGCAGCTTTGAAGAAAATTATTAGAGCTTTTTTTGAGATACGGACTTACGATCCTACTGCCGGTTTCTCATTACTATTTCCGCTTTTTCAATTTTCACCAAATTTTGGAAAATGCATCCGTGCACCAGACCTGTATCAAATCTGAAGTTTCGTAGTTCTATCTTTATTAGTTTCGGAGATTCTCCCGCATACATAAAAACTTACACATACACATAAATACACAAACACACATTGATCAATTGCTAAAAACTGTTTTTTTTTTTTTTTTTTTTTTTTTTTTTTAAACTCAGGAGGCCTTAAAACGTGTAAATCAGGTGAAAACGAAATATCGAAATTTTGAACCGAACACAATACTTCTATTTCCTACGGTAGAAGGGTAATGGAAGAAAATTAACTGAAGGAAAATACACATAACTAAATTCGAAATATTTTGTTTTGATTTTTGATTTGATTTTTGATTGATTTGATTTGATTTTTATTTTTAGAAAAAAATATTTATTTATTTTCTAGAAGTAAGTAACACTGTTTTAAATAAAAGTACATTGCGATTAAAATATATATGTATATATACGAATATATGACAGTTAACGTCTTCTCATTATTTTGTTTTATTCTTTAAAGGTATTAAAAAAAAAAAAAAAAAAAAAATCCTGAACTTTTTCTCCAAAATAATAATAATAATAATAATAAATAATAAAAGAAGGATAAAAAGATAAATAAATAAAAGTAGTAAACATGGAAAATAAATTAATGTTAAAGATAAGTTTGAGAATTTTTAATGAAAAATATATACATGAATATAGTTCAATGAATCCCCTGTTATTCATGACATTCTTTCACTATCATAGCGCAGGTTTAAAAAAGTTGTATCATAAATGTCCCAAAATATCTATTTTTTTTTTTTTTTTTTTTTTTTTTTTTATGACTACATAAGTCTATAATAGCCTGCAAAACTAAGAATTTAAATTTGAGTGACGTTACAAAACTATTTTTAACCATATTTCAAATTAAATTCTGAAGCTTTAATAATGTTAAGATCTAGTAATGCATTTATTTATTTCATGCAAAAGAATTCTTCTTTAAAATTGTGTATCTACATTGGACAAAACTTTATATATATATATATATATATATTTTAACTTATTAAAAAAAAAAAATAATAATCTATAGACACTTTTTTTTCTTATTTATTTGATATCTAACTGCTTAATTAAAAAGTTTATATATATATATATATATATTAGGTCTTTGCATAAATTCGTGCGGTTTTTTATTGCTTCATTTCATAAAAATACATCAAATCAAATGACAATTTTTAATCAAAATACCCTCCATTACTTTCTACAACCTTTGCCCATTTTTCGGGTTACAAATGTATAGCACGGTGATAGAAGTTCTCGTCTTTGGACACAATAAAATGATCCGCATCCTCACGAACTTTTGCAACGACTTAATATATATATATATATGACAAATAAAACAGATATTTTTTCCATATATCCCATTTGATAAGAGAATGTCGAAGGTGTTCTCAAGTGACAATTACATTATTATTATTATTTACACACACACAAAAAAAAAAAAAAAAAAAAAAAATGAAGAAGAAGAAGAAAAAGAATTTTAAAGACCAATTGAGTGTGAGAGAAAAATAAAATTGCTTTTTATACTTTATTTCAGATTTTTTTATTTTGTTTTTGTATAAAGCATTCCCGCATCTAATTTTTTTAAATGAAATAACAAACAAATATTTAAGAAATAGTTTATCTGTAAGAAACCAATCAAAGAAACAGTCATTATATATATATATATATATATATATATATATATATATATATATATTATATATACATAAATAATATGATTTTTTTTTTTTTTTTGTGTGTGTGTGTTGTGCTATTGTATCAATTACTTTAACCTTTCTAATATTCGAGAATTTGTATATTAATAAAATAAACAACGGAAAAAATATTGTAGGAAAAATACAGATAAACAAATTTCAGGTTTTTTAGTTTAATTTTTAATTTTTATTATTTTATTATTTTATTTTATTTAGGTAAGTTTATTTACTTTATTTTGGGAAATACATATAGCATATTTTAAATGTAAGTACACTGCTATTAAACTATATATATATATATATATATATATATTGATTTTGAGACTTCTTTTAGTGAAAATACACCATTAAATTTTTAATGTAACTGTTGTCTAACTGCTTCGAAGATTAATCTTCTTATTACATATATCAAATATCACTTCTAAAAATTATCAAATATCGCTCTCTCACTAAAAAAATGTCACTAAATCTGGCAACCCTTTATAACACTTATACAGCAACAGTCTTGAAAAAGAAACTTTTTTTTCCTAAGATAAGGGCATATGTGCTTGTCGTGCGAACGAAGAAATATATTTATCTGTAACATGCAAAACACTTCTGATATTGCATTAGAATTCGTAGTTAAAATTGCTATTATTTTCTCTTTATTCTATTGTTTTTAAATAAAAGCCCCAAACACTCACAGAAAGTGTAGCAGTTTGGTAAGTGGAAATGGATCGTAGAGCAATATAAATTTTTTTTTTACCATAACGTTTTATCGCTAGAGTTATTTTTGAGTACACTATATGCGTCTACGTAGTTATTCTAGCACTTTAGTTAATTCCGCCGTTTTGTTATTACTCGTACTTTTTTTTTTCCACACCAAATTTTCTTGGTGGGTATTTTGTTAATATTTAATCTTATGTACATATTGAAGAAAATTCTCTTTAAATAAAATGGTGTGAAAATGAGCAGGAATTACCAGTGCTCCAGTATAAAAAAAAAAAATGCATTACTTGGTATATAAGAAACTTTTTGACACTTTTAAAGGCTACATAATAGCAATAAATTTTTTCTTTACCTTTAAATATACAGTTAAAATTTTCCATGGTAATTAAAAATAATATGCATTTTAATGTCTGATTAAGCAGGTAAATTTACACAATATATTTATGCACAATTAAATGAGATAACAAATACTTTATAATGTTACCTAATTTTAACTAATATTTCCAATAAATTTCGTTAATTTAAAATTAGATTAAAAATTAACCTTAACATTTCAGTTTTTTGTTCACTTTTATTAAGATGTAGCTTTTTTTTTCTTGATAAAGTACGCAAAAAAATTATTTTTCCAGGCATAGGAATTTAACTGTCAATAAAATAAAAAAAAAAAATGGATGGAAGCAATTGCCAAAAGCTGTTTAGAAGTAAGGGAGAATATCATAATGGGCATAGGGATGTAAATTTCTGCTTTAGGAGTTGTGGAAAACTTTTTTTTGCATTCTTTTAATGATGTTATTTATGAAAAACATTATTTGGTTCTTACGACTTCAACTGAAAATGTTCTCTGATTATTTTTAATATCAATCAACAACGTTTTAAGTGTTTGATGATACGAGTGTTTAAACAATCAATGAATATCTCTAAAGAAAATAACTATATTCGCAGAACAGAATGGTGGCGTGCTGATTCTGACGTGCCAATTCCGGACATAGTCAAAGGAATTTGTCTTAAAAGGATTATTTTATACTTGGTCCACTCCCTAAAGTCTAATGACCGGAAATGTAGCCAAGTCGAATTTTGGCGATAAATTTACTAGTTTTGAGTAATTTGAAAAATTCCCATTTGCACGATTGTTTTTCCTATTTGCGCGAATAAAGTAAAAATATAAGAATAGTACGAGTTACATGCGTTCTCAGATTCATACACAGCGAGGTAGAGGTGTCCAGTGATTTTTTTTTTCTTTTTGTGTGTGTGCGCGAAGCGTATATACGTGCGCGAGACTGATTGCTGCGAAAACGAGTTACCACGTTCAGATTCATGCATAGCGAGGTAGGGGTGTCCAGTGATGTTTTTATTTTGGTTTTTACGTACGTGGTAGGGATTGCCGCGGAACCGAGTTACGTGCGCTCTCAGATTCATGCACAGTGAGATATGGGTTTCCAGTGATTTTTTTTTTTTTTTTTTTTTTTTTTTTTTTAACGTGCGTGGTAGTGATTGCCGCTGAACCGAGTTACGAGAATTCTCAGATTTATGCACAGCAAGGTAGAGGTGTCTAGGGATTTTTTTTTTTTTTTTTTGGTTTTTACGTACGTGGTAGGGATTGTCGCGGCACCGAGTTACGGTGCGCTCTCAGATTCATGCACAGCGAAGTAGTTGTGTCCAGTGATGTTTATTTTTGGTTTTTACGTCCGTGGTAGTGACTGCCGCAGAACTGAGTTACTGGCGGTCTGAGATTCATGCACAGCGAGGTAGGGGTATCCAGTGATTTTTTCTTCTTTTTCTTTTTACGTCCGTGGTAGGGAATGACGCGGAACAGAGTTACGGGCGTTCTCAGATTATCAAGTCAAAAAGGACGAAATCACCTGCACGCCCGGTCCTGCAATTTGGAACTTTTCAACACTTTAATCCCTTACAAAGAGAGACATTGAATATGTCTGGAATTGGCACGTCGGAATCGGCTCGTAACCCTATAAATACATCGTGTTAAATATATGCCATATTCTGTAAAACGATTTTATTTTTATTTTTATTTATATTTTTATTATTAATTTTATTGAAATATAATTTACTTTATAACTACTATATAATTACTATATAATATACTTTATAATTTAATTAAACATTCAATATTTAGAAATTAAACTCTCTCTTCATTTCTTCTTGTACTCTTCATTTTATAAAATGAAAAATTTATTCTCAGATTTAATTTTTTGCATGTTTTTAGTGCTCCGATTGAAACATTTTATAAATAATACAGAATTTTTAAATCTTGATCTAAATTTTAATATAATTTTGGATATATATATATATTAATTGTAAATATTTGCATCTTGAAACTTTTGTTTTTTCAAAAGTAAAAAAAAAAAGTTTACGTTTGATAATTATTAATTAAAAGTATGTAGATGAAAATAGTTAAATGAATCAGCTGCAGTTCTTGACGTCATTTAATCCACATAAGTCTTATTTGAAAACGATAGGTGCCTTAAAACACGTAATTTTTTTTATGATATCTTCATATTCCTAGAATAATCTGCAAAACGGTGAATTGGGACCTGCGCAACATAGCAAAACTTATATATTTCTTAAAAAATGCATATACTTATATCACAATAATTTATTATTATTATTATTATTTTCATTTTACTTATCTATTTATTAATTATTTCGTATCGTGCATACTGATTTATTATTTATTTGTATAACAGTATTTTTTAAATAAATTCCGACAATTTTCTTACTTATTTGATTTTTAAAAAAGCTTAGTTTATAAGATTTTTTTTTTTTTAAATGTTAATAGAGGCAAATAAAACACATATTTTTTTCATAAACACTCATTTGATATCAAATATGCATAAAAAGTTTAAAGTGTTCTCAAATGACAATTAAGTTTTTAAAGATTTCTTTTATATTAAGAAAATGGAGATTTCTAAGGAGAAACGTAGGGAAAATATTAAAACATTTTTCTTAAAAGCTTTATTTTGGATTTTTTTTTTCGTTAATTAGTTTTTTTAAAAAGAATTCTCGCATCTAATACTTTAAAGGAAAGAACAAAGAATGTTAAAAAAAAAAAATGTATATATATATATATATATATATATATATATATATATATATAAATTTATGTATCTGTAAGATACCATACAAAGAAACAGTCGTAATATATTAAATATGAATACCCTTTTTTTTTTCGTATGCTATTTCATTCATTATTATAACATTTCTAATGTTCAAGATTTCGTAAATGTAAAAAATAAACAATGGATAAAATTAATTGTACAAAAATACAGATAATAAAACATAAGATTTCATGTTTTATTTATTTATTTATTTTCAACTTAGGAAATTTTATTTATTTATTTTTGAGAAAAACAGAACACATGTTAAAAAAAAAAAATAGCGATTATAATAGATTTCTTTTTTTTCCCTTGACGGTAAACAGAGCCTGATTAAGGGGGAAGCACACATTATCTCCGCTGTCACCGGAATATTTTTACAATTATTTTTTACTTCATGTCATAGAAATTACACGCTTTGACGAGGAAATATTTTTTATAAAAAATGAACGGTGTAAAACAATCCAATTTACTCACCGTTATTAGAGACCAAAATTCTTTTAAAATAATTTTTAATGAGAATTTTCTGTTTATTATAGGAGGAAAGTATTTATTAAAAAATAACGGTGTAAGTATAAATAATGTGCGCTTCCCCCTTTATCAGGCTCTGACGGTAAAAGCTTTCACAGTAAATACATAAAAGAAAAAAAGAGAAAAAGAAAAAAGAAAAAAAGATATATAATAAGGTAGATTAACTATTAGTTTTTTTTCTATAAATAAGCTTATTATATTGAATAGTAATAAACTTATTACATAACAAATAAGTAATATATACTTCAATACTTAACATATCAAATGTTTAAAAAAATTAAACCTATATAAGCAACAGCTATAGGAATCTTACTTTATTATAAAAAATTATTTTTCCTCGTGAAAAAGTTCATTTTATGTATAAATTATAGTTGTTACTTCCTTATACAAAGTATAAGGAAGTATACTAATCCCGATTTTCGAAATGGATTTTGTATTTCACATTGCTCGAAAGCGAATGATCGCTGAATGTTGCTAATTTATACGTGTGACTGTCATGATGTCTAGTTGTACACCTGCAAGTGTCGTCTTAACACGAGCTCTCGTTTTAGAGATATAAGGGATTTTACACGATTTTTCGTGACGTCTGTATGTATGTGTGTCTGTGTGTGTGTGAGAGAGTATGTCGCATAACTCAAAAACGGTTAGACGTAGAAAGTTGCGAATTGGTACAAAGGTTTGTTATAACATCTAGTTGTGCACCTCCCTTTTTGGACTTAGTATGATTTTCCGTTTTGGAGATATTTAGGAAAATTAGGTTCATAATGACCAAAATGCATCAAAAAACGGTAATAACTCAAAAACGGTTTGGACAAATCTTGCAATTAAACTGACTTCCCGACTAGCTAGACATTTGAAACTTTCAGAAAAGTTCAGAACACGTTAACAATGCATTTTTAAAAATATTTTTAGCCAACTGTTTCGAATACCTGCTGCCTTCAGCAGCGTTTATGTGATTCAACAGAAAATTTATTTAACTAACTTGTCGACTAGCTAGACATTTGAAACTTTCAGACTAGATCAGAACAAGGTGAAAATGCATTTTTTTAATACTTTTAGCCAACTGTTTAGTGTCCCTGCTGTCATCGGCAGCGTTACCAGTACAAATCTTGCAATTGATTTTTAACTAACTTCCCGACTAGCTAGACATTTAAAACTTCTGGAAAAACTGAGAACACGGTGACAATGCATTTTTTTAATATTTTTAGCCAATTGCTTCAGGTGACTGCTGCCTTCGACAGCGTTCATATGGTTCAACAGAAAATTTATTTAGCTAACTTCCCGACTAGCTAGACATTTGAAACATTCAGAATAGTTCAGAACACGGTGAAAATGCATTTTTTTAATACTTTTAGCCAATTTTTTCGGGTCCCTGCTGTCTTCGGCAACGTTACCAGTACAAAGCTTGCATCGGTTTTTAACTAACTTTCAGAAAAGCTCAGAAGTGGTCGTAGAATTGGTAACAAGTTTACAGGGTTAGATAATTCTGATATATTATGCAATGATTTTGCATGAATTTGGGTACAAGTATTTATGAGTTCAAGGAATTAATAGAAGGCTATCAGTTAGGAAAAAAAAATTAAACACATTTATATTAATAAATATAGACGGTGTGACACAATGGTGGAGAGAGGTTGAGGGGTGGCAGTCCCTCTCAGAAACGCTTCTGTTTAGCATGTCAATCATATATATATAGGTTGTATGTATGTATATACAGGGTGTCCAGAAAAGGAATTACTGATTTCAAAATTAAATATCTCGAAAACAAAACACAATAGAGGAATGAGACAAACTGTATATTTATTAAGAAAGCTGTAAAAATTTGATACAGGAATTGTGAAAATAATAACAAAAGTGTCCAGCAGGCGTTGTACATTGTACAGTGTTATGGAAAATAAAATAAAAGTAGTTCTTTTGCAAATAGTCCATAGAATCAAAGCAAAATCTGTTCAAAATGTTCACCGATAGCCATGCAAAGATGGCGTAAAAGAAAAACAAAATTTGCCCTCATCCCCTGTAGTGTGTCGATGAAAATGGACTCACATGAAGCACAGATTACCTCTTCAAGCTCGGCCCACCAGCGGCCGAGCGGTTCTGCGCTCAAAGCTGGTAGATGGGAGGTGCCGGGTTCGATCCCAGGTCGCGCTCATCGACCTAGCCGTTCGGAGTTTTCCGTGGTTTCCTCCGAAACTCGCGTAAATACGGGCTAGGACCCCTTAGAAAGACCCCCACGGAGGGCATTCCCCCTATAGGCCTAGGACACTTAAGGAGTCAATCGGCCTTAATCCTACAACCAACCAACCAACCTCTTCAAGCTCGTCCAGTGTTTTGGGATTTTTTGCAGCACCATCTGTTGGGAACGTTTGTTACTATTTTCAAAATTTCTGTATCCAATTTTTACAGATTTCGTAATAAATATACAGTTCGTCTTATCCCTTTATTGCACTTTGTTTTCGAGATATTTAAATTTGAAATTAATAAGTCATTTTTTGGACATCCTGTATATGTATACTATTTTTTTCCAATCGCAAGTTACAGGAAACAGATATCAAAAGAGATAAAAATACAAAATATAAACATGACATCAGTTAATCCATCAACTTATGTCTGGAAATCCAATAACGCTCCCATAAGGTAACGGGAGGCAGAGCAAGAAAGAAATAAGGTCAGTCGTGTCCATTTCCTTTTGGTTATCACACAGGAGACAAAAAGGGTCGGGAGCCAAGTTAATTCGATGTAGGTGTTTTCGGAGACATTCGTGGCCAGAAAGAAGCCGTGGCATTGCGACAGATTTATCCCTGGGCCCACTCAGGATTCTCATGGATATGGCTGTACCAGGGCTTGTGGTCATTTCTTGTGGCAACATCCTGTAAGAAGGAACACATGAGGGAACTTTTTGACAATTGTCTTGATCGTATGGTAGGCCAGATTCTGGCTGCTAATCTGTAAAACAGAAGCCCCGTTTTCACCAGGAAGTCAGCGGCCTCGTTACCCTCTTTTCCGCAATGGGCCGGGATCCACTGCAAGACAACTGTTTTATTGTGGTCCGACATCCGTTTCAAAAAATTAACACAGTCATCAATATTGATCGAGGAGGGCATGGAAAACCAATAGACCGGAGAGCTGCTCTCGAATCTGAGAGAATCACCACTCTTGAGAATCGCTCCAAACGGCTCTGAAGTTGTAAAAGAGCCAAACGGATAGCCGAGATTTCACCGTCAAAACCTGACACAAGAGTACTAAACGGAGACTAGAAGGAGCACAGCTCGCAATGAACACTGGCCCCAACGTTGATACTGTCACTTGTTCTAGAGCCATCCGTACAGACCAAGAGCCACTGGGAAGGGTTAGAAAGTATTTAAAGTTTCGTATGTCGCTGATTTTAAAATTTTATCATTGTCCTCTCTTTTTAACACTTTGATTCAAACCGAGTCGAATGGAAAAGGTCTTGGCTTCGGTTGGGTTACGTGATACTAAAAATTGCTAAGCACCAAAATCAATTTTTAGAGGAGAAATTAGTGCGATAACGCCCTGTACAGATCCTCCTTGAGTCTTTAGGTCACGCGTATTTGTATAATATATAATGAGGTGCAACGTAGATCTACATCTCCGTGGTGCAGCCTGGGAAACGGCTAGTACGGCAAAATGATCTACAATCAAGGCATTCAATTTGGCGCTCAATATGAGCTTCTTAGCATACTGCAGTGGAACGCAGGTGGCTTGTACCAATCCAAGAGAATGAAGCTTTTACTTACCAATATATGTATAATAATAATAAAAAAAAATAAAAAAAAACGATGCGTTGAATAACGAGTGATGAAAACAGGACGTTGAGGCTCCTGATTTGCAGATCCACTAGTTTTCTACCTTTACCGTGAACCAAATATAACGTACTACACAAACACTACTCAGATGCGCAAAATAAAATTTTCATATAGAAATGACATGATTACCGTTAAGGTTTACTGGGATAAAGATTATTATTCAGATATATTTGTGGTTTTTATTCAGATACATCATACATACATACCAATAAAATTGTCTACTTGCCTTAACTGTAAAATAAGAATAAGAATAACAATAATTATAATAATACAATAAAAATAAATAAGTATCAGAAACTTTGAGTTTCTTTTTTTTTTTTTTTTTTTTTGTAATGCAAGAAATTTTTGGAAATATTTCATTACCAAAAAGGTTATTTTCTTTGTAGATCTGAAAAGAATCGTGTTGTAATTTAAATATGTTCTTTCCCAAAACGAATAGATCCGTTTCAGAAATTTTCCGAAGCGGAACGTTTCAATATATATGTTTATATATATATATATATATATATAAGATAAATCTTAAAAATTAGATGAAATAATACATGAATTTTTGAAAATAAAACTAGAACAGAGTATTTATAAACCCATGCGCAGATGCAGCTAAAGGAATTATAAAACTATAATAAATAAGCAAAATAAGCAAGTATAAATGAAAATTAATCCCAAAACACACGAGGGATTTCTTCAGGGGTAGAAATCCCTCGGGTAGAAATTCAGGGGGTAGAAATTCCTAATGTAGAGAATGAAAAAAAAAAGAAGTTTCTAACGAAATGTTTACAATTTAGACACAAAAATACGTTTCTAGAACCCAACTTCTCACAGATAGAAGCAAGACCATATAACATAGCCTCCTTAACTAGATGCCTGTCGCGAGGCTTTTAAACTTGGAAATAGGTCGAACGGTAGGCAGCGCCACCTGGTAAGATTGCGAGACTTTTTTATTGAACTGTCTCCAATAATTTTAAGAAGTGATATGTGACATGTATAATCGACGTTTCTTCGACTCAATTGCCTCTTTTGTATTTTAAGTCCAACTTTAAAAAATTTTTGGTGAGAGTTGAATAAAAAAATCGAGCAATTTGCACCAGGTGGCGCTGTCTACCCCTTAAACTGCTGCCAAGCTTAAGAGCCACGCGACAGGCATCTACTTAAGGAGGCTACGATAACCAAACGAATTTAATTAATACAAAGCTATTCTTGGATTATTTATATTCTTGTACTTTATATTGATGGATGTACTTTTGTACTTTATTTATGAATTTAATTGCTTTTCATACTTTGTATTAATTAAATTCGTTTGCTGTATGGTCTTTCTTCCATGTGTGAGAAGGAGTGTGTTTGTTTGGCTAAATAGCATACGTTTCGTCAAAAAACTTCTCATTTTTCATTCCCTACATGAGGAAGCTCCCTTGAAGAAGGCCCTCATGTGTTTTGGGATTAATTTTCAATTATCATTGGTTATTTTGCATATATATATATATTATTATTATCATCATTATTAATATTTAACACTTTTACATTTAGGATATTTTAGGACTTTTTAAATGTCTGCCCGATATAATCTTTTTTGTGTAGACTTTTCCATGCATTTAAATTGGTATAAGTTTAAAAATTCGTTTTGTAATTTTTGTTAATGGATTATTTAATCCATTAACAAAACACTTCTAGCTTGTTTGCATGCAAAACTGAAATATTTACAAATATCGAAAGTAAATAACAGTTTCCCATGGAAGAATAATTTATATTTTTATTAGTGTAAATAAAACAAAAATATTAAAATAAACCTTTTAGAAACCTAACATGAAAAGAGTACTCAAACAGCTAATTTTCTCTAATATATTTAACAATTATTTTGCGTAAGATATTTCATTCCAAGTGATTTAAATTGTGTGTGTAAAATAAAAAGATTTTTTATCAATAACTAATTTCATATTACGTTTCTTATAGTATAATATTTCTACATTTTTCTTAAAAAAAAAAAAAAAAAAAAAAAAAGAATGAAAGATGAGTAACATAAAGATAATTAGGTAATATGTTTTAATTAAACATGTTGCACAGGTGAAATTAATATTAATAATCATATGTTACATTAGATACTAAGAATGATTTAAATCCTTCAGTGCACTCAAACAAAGGCAGAGAGAGTCTCGTTTCATTATGTTCTTCGATGTAACCTAATGTAGAAACAATGTTCAAAATACAATATCACAGATCTATTAAAATTCAGTCAATGAATGCATATAAGTGCTTAAAACGTAGCATATTGTATTATTACAGTAACAAGCATGTTATTGTCAGAACAGGGTAAGTAATATAACACTTCACAGATCAAAGCGACCAAATGTTTGTAGTTTATGACAAGATTCTGGAAAACTTGTCTATGAGGAGTAAAACAAATCTATTCGTAATACAGATAATTGAGTCTCTTACGTATCAGATTCGTTGTAAGACCCCTTAGAGAAAGTCAATTACAGATAGAGTTATTGATGTACTAAATATGTTGAGCAATAAATGTATTTAAGATAATACGAAATGAAGTTTATCCTGATATACAAGTAATAAAGCTATAATTTCTGACAATTGTATTTATAATATTTAAGATTTTGTTAGCCACACTTTTAAGATTTATTCATAAAGATGTCGAGATGAATTTCATAGTTGGAGCAATTTAAACCTTTAACGTCCGCTATATAATTTCTTTTAAAAATTGCTAAACTAATTAAAAAAATGGTAATTAGAGACATAGCTGTTCAGAAATATGTAAAAAGAAAAATAACTTAGTATTTTTAATCTTCGAGAATATTTTGGTTTGAAACAATTATAAGTTCATCTTACTAAATTCAAATTGCATTTATTTTAATAAAATGAAAAAAAAAAGAAAAAAAAAACCTTGTAAATAAACATTATAAATGGCAAAAACTCGCAAAAGTGTTTTGAACTCAAAATAATAACCCAGTCATGCATCAAGGAAAACAAAAAACAAAAAACAACTAGTATGTTGTGGCCACCACAAGACTTTCTTCTATACTTTCCTATACATATTCAATCAGTAACAAAAAAAAAAAAAAAAAAAAAAACGATTTTTTTTCTAAGGGTTTTTTTGGGGGTTTACTTGTTTTTTTTAAGGGTACTTCCCCCCCAGGGGGGGAAGCGATGCCCCCCATGCACAAAAATTTTTTCCTAGTTACGTACTACTATTATCAATAATTCATATTAATTTTACAATCACAAGTGTAAAATAACTCTTATTATGCACATTTATACGAATTTTTGTCTTATTCTGCCATGTTAAAAATTTAGATAAAATGCTATCACAGCGCCTCCTGTTGAGCTATTGATCCGCAAATATAATCAGCACCAGTTTATGTCGGGGACCAACTAAATACCAAGTTTGGTAAAATTTCGTTTAAAAAAAAAAAAAAAAAAAAAAAAAAAAAGTTTTTTTTTTGTTAAAAGTAAAAAAAATCAATAACTTTGTTTTAAATTATCACAGATTTATGGTTCAACCATTCGTTTTAAAGGTATTGACGAGATCTTTCGAATGATACTCATCTTCAAAATTTAACCCCCCCGGGGGGGTACTTCCCCCCCAGGGGGGAACCGATATCCCCCCATGCACAATTTTTTTTCCTAGTTAACTACTACTATTATCAATAATTCATATTAATTTTACAATCACAAGTTTAAAATAACTCTCATTATGCCCATTTATACGGAATTTTGTCCTATAAAATGCGATCACAGCGCCACCTGTTGAGCTATTGATCCCCAAGTCTAATGGGCACCAGTTCATGTCAGGGTGCAACTAAATACCAAGTTTGGTTAAATTTCATTCATTGGTTCGTGAGATACAGCGTCCACAAAAAAATGATATAGACACACAGACAGACAGACAGACAGACAGGCAGACAGACATTTTTTTAAAACTATCAATTCGTGTTCAGGACATCCCAAAACGTGTAGATCCGTCAAAAAACGAAGGTCGAAAATTTTCGCGAATCCAATACTTTCTCTATATTACATATAGAAGAAAGTAAAAACTAGACAGGCGTGCATTATTAAATCCTCTAGGTGCCCTTTCGCCTACTAATTTTGTAGTGTGTTCTGTTGTGGCTTAAACCTCTCGCTGCGCATCCCGCGATTTCCACGGGCAACGTAGAAGTAGCAAAATTTGCGCAACCCGCGATTATCGCGGGGATGCGTTTTTGCCGTCTATTTAAGTGTGCAACCCGCTCTTTCCCCGTTCATGGTTTCATTTCGGCTTTTCTGTAATGTTTAATTGTTTATTTAGATGTCGACTAACAGATTAGTTGTCCACGTTTCTGCGAAATATAAAAAAAAAATTTTTTAGCATTTTGCGCGCGCTTTTCAGAGCTCAAAGATGTCTGGCAGGAAGCGTTTCGCGAGTGATATGACCTATGTTCCTGACGATATTTCTGACACTGACAGTAGTTCTGACTCTGATTCCGAGTATATTGATGATATTTATAGCGGAACTGATGATTATTTCTCGGATTCCTCTGTGGATAGTGATGAATCTGAATGATGTGATGAAACTTCATTTCTAATAAATGTTTTGTAAGTATTTTGCATATTTTCATTAGTATATACTTTTTACCTTTGTATTTTATAAAATAAATCATAATTTAACCAAAATTGATTTTCAAAATTTTGCTTTTATATCATTATTCTTCAATTTCAATATTCTGACAACTTTTTTCTATGATCTAATTCTATATTGAAAAAAAAACTCTTTTACAAAAAATTTTTGTATATTTTAAGTCTAAAATATATGTAGATTTGAAATATGTAATAAAAAAAAATACGCAATTTTTGAACCTATTTTGATAAAAAAAAAAATACGCAGCGAGAGGGTTAAGACACATTAACTACATTCAGGTCCTATGCCTACATGTAGGAGGCCTTCCGTGAGGGTCCTTCCTAAGGGGTCATTTTACGAGCCCATATTTACGAGAGTTTCCGAGAAAACCACGGAAAGCTTCGAACGGCTATATTAATGAGCGCCACATGCGATCGAACCCGGCATATTCCATCTAAGAGCTGTGAGTGCAGAACTTTCGACCACTGGTAAGGCTCCGCCTGTTATGAAATTTCAAATGAAATATGCGTTTATCTTTCACTAAAAATATTCTTGATTACATTTTGGAGTAGTACTGCTATCTACTGAACAAAAATGGAACAAAAGTTAAAAAATCAATCAAAACACGGAAAAGAATACAAAGATTGCTGCATTAAAAAAAAAAAAAAAAAAAAAAAGTTATGTTAAATGCTTAGTTTCGCTGCAAAATCAATGAATTTTAATGGATTAAGTGGTTAAAAGGTATGCATACTTTTTTTTCTTTCTTTCTTTTCTTTTTTTTTTTTTTTTTTTTAATGACTACGCATTTTAAACCTATTTTTGAAGTAATTAAATATTTTTTTTTTAGCATCTTTCTTTCTTCAAAGTTTATGACTTTAATGACAGCGATGGCTATTAAGGTTAATTCCACGGTAAATGTCACATCAGTCTTACACAGATATCCACCTTTTTACCATTACATGTTAACGATAATCACCACCACTTTTATTTACAAAAAGCTGCGTTGAAAACATTATGAAGATTTGTGCATGGTAATAGTGGTATAAACGAAAGCGTAACTATCTTTCTTCAGTGTGACTTGTACTTCTATGTCCAGCGGAAATAGCCTTAAGTACAATTAAATATATCTCCGTTGTTGGAAGCTTTACTATTGTCTTATTATCATATTACATATGTTTAAAAGTAACATTTTGCTACTTATGATATATTGACCAATAAATGAAGGTTTTATTTTGTATGTGTATGAAAAATATATATTTTCAACTTAAAATGTTAAATCACTGTTTTAATGTATTTATAAATGTTGTATAGGTTGAAAATTTAGCATTGAGGATATCGCTTGGTGCCATAGATATTTTTCGAATGGAAATATGTCCATATGAACAGTATTCTTCTATACCCTCTAAAAATTGATTTCCTGGAAACTGGTTTTCAATTTTGAAACTTTAATCACGGTAAAAAATATCTGTGGAAGATTATAATGCATTTTGCTGGTAAAAGTATTGTCTATTCAATTTTTTGTAACTGTTTAGTGTGCAGTATAGTATTATTATTATTATTGTTATTATTATTTTAATTCACTTATGTCAGAAATTTTATACTTTTCTTTAAATTCATTGCATGTAATTTTATACTTTTCTTCAATTACATTGCATGAATTCATTGCATTGCGTATATGTAGTGTTCAATCCATACGAATGCAGATTTTTTATTTACACATATGTAACGCAAACATAAAATATCAGCTACTTGCAAACCCGGCCAGTAGGCTTGCAAATCTTTTTCTTTTTTTGCGTTACGAGACAGATAACAATAATATTGAGGCTGATTGGTTAACAAATTATGTGGTACTTACTAGAAGGCTTCTGGGAAGTTTTTTTTCTTTTTTTTTTGCAGAATTATCAAAAGTACTCAGTCTTCAATTGGTTTTACAAAACTGGTGTTAAATATCACATCAATGTGTAACGAATTTATGTTAATGAAACGATTAATTTTCACAGAAATTTTGCTTATTGAATATACATTCATAACATTAAATTAACTCTTATAAGATAGGTATCACAAAAAGTGTAGGTACATCTTAATTTATAAACACTACTTTATATCAAGTATAAAGATTTTAATTTTTGCAAGTTGAAATAATAATTTTCTTACTGATAGGAAGGCGTGCAGTCCTTTTCTTTCTTTCTTTCTTTCTTCTTTTTTTAATATTATTATTTTTATGAAGCAATTTATGTATTGTCCAATCAAAGATAACTACTGTTAATAAGTAATAAAAAAAATAATAATAAATAAACAAAAATGTGGTATTTAGAATAAAGGACTTATATATTTTTTAATAAATCTGCAGTTTATTAAAAAAAA
The DNA here is from genome assembly GCA_963930645.1 of Salticus scenicus. Lineage (NCBI taxonomy): Eukaryota > Metazoa > Arthropoda > Arachnida > Araneae > Salticidae > Salticus > Salticus scenicus. Next base: position 89,045,148 of record OZ005655.1, on the reverse strand, counting down.
AAAAAAAATCAAACAATTTACAATACCGAAGTGTCTATTAATTATTCCTAAATTGTATAAATATCTTTATTAATTTCTCTGTAAAATGATTGTCAGTTTTATTAATAATTTTGTTTATAAGAGTTTTAAATGTATTTTACTAATAAATCCTCTTTAAAAATATGTACTCTTTGAATAAATAAAATATATAATATATAAACCCATTCTCATTGTTACAAATATCATATTTGTAGGTCAAAATAATATAATTAATGATAATAATAAAAACAAATAAATAAATATTTTTTTTTATAAACTAATTTCTGTATTATTCAATCGAAGATAACTACTATGAATGAATATACATAAAAAAGTGGTAATTACAAAAAGGACAGCGCCGACTCAGGCTTGTATAATTTTCACTACATTTGTGGAATATTTAATAAAAGAATGTAAAATAATTTACAATACTGTAGGGTCAATTAATCATTCTTAATTTCTATAAATATCATTATTAATTTCTCTATAAAATGATTGTCGGTTTTATTAATAATTTTGTTTATAGGAGTTTTAAATGCATTTTACTGATAAATCCTCTTTAAAAATATGTATTCTTTGATATATAATATATAAACCCATTCTCATTGTTACAAATATCACATTTATAGGTCAAAATAATACTAATAATGATAATAATAAAAACAAATAAATAAAAAAATCAAATGAACTGAATGTTTATGTTGTCGATGTTGTACGGTTTAAGATCGATTAACTGTGATAGGGTCCTAGGCCTAAGGGTGGAATGCTCTCCGCAGTATATTTCTACGAGTTTTTAGCCCGAATTTACGAGAGTTTTGGAGAAAACCACGGAAATTTCCGAATGGCGTGGTCAATGAGCGCACCTAGAATTGAACCCGGCACTTACTATCTCCCAATTTGAGCGCTGAACCGCTCAGCCGCTGGTGGGCTTGAAAGATTCTGTTACACACTTTTACTCCCATTACCCAATTACCGTAGGTAATAGCAGTATTGATTTCAGTTAAAAAATTCCATATCGAGTTTTCACATTATTCACATGTTTTAAGGTCTCCCGAATGCAAAAAGTTGGTTTTGGGCAATTGGTTAGTGTGTATGCTTAAATGCATCTGGGTAATCTTCTGACTATTGTATCTCCGAAATTAATAAAGATAGAAATATAAACTTCAGAAGTAGAGACAAGTTTGGTAAACAGATAATTTTTCTAACTTTTGGTGATTTTTTTTTTTTTTTTTAACCAGAAGTGGAATATTTAAAAACCGGAAGGAGGACTGAAGTCCGTATCTCAAAAACAGCTCTGACAATTTTCTCCAAAGTGTCTAAATAAACATCGAATTAGATATCCTTTTGTATGTACTATTAGGTTCTTTCTTCAGAAAAACTGATAGGTTTCGTACATAAAGTAATCAATTCGAAGTCTGAAAATGCGCTTAATTAAAAACGGCTCAATAGACTTGTCATATTAATTCCCGTTTAGATATCCTTTTAGATAGCCTTTTGTATGTAACTGTTATTTTCCTGAAAGTAATTGAGTTTGCCAAGATTTTTTGAAAGTCGGTATCTGAAACAGGGATCGTAAGATTTTTTGAAAATTGCTCCAAATATCTCTTTTAGATATTCTGTCAGATGCATTACATTATTACAAGAAAGGGCTAATTTATCTAGAAAGGGTTAATTTATTTAATTAATTAATCTTATTTAATCTAGATTCTATCTAGATTAAATAAAATTAAATAAGCTAAAATCTAAAAGATGTATTCTTCACTATATTATTTAATCTAGAAAGGGCTAATTTACTTATGGATGATAACAATATTTTAAAGTTATATCGTTTAAGAACTTTAGATATGATAAAACTATATTTAGGTAAAAAGGGCGAAACAATACTGATGTTGGAAGAAGACTTAGACATAGAAGTTCGAGAAATATGGGTATTTTGTAAATTAAAAAGATCTTTATAATTAATGGAAGGGTTGTAACCTCTGTCAATAGCAACTGCTTTAAGATATTTGATTTCAGAATGGAGGGATTTACTATCCGAACGAATGTTAAGGACACGATTGACAAAAAGCATAAAATGCGGCCATTTTTGGGGGAGGTGGATGACATGAACAAGCATGATGATGTAATGAAACAGCACATTTTTTACGATAAACAGTAGTGCAAAAACCTTTTTCAGTGCGAGAGGCCAGTGTATCAAGAACGGGAGTGAAACTTTATTTTTAATTTCGTATGTAAACTGGATGTTATTGTCAAGTGAATTTATTAACTGTCAGATCTTACAAATCATCCGCTGCCTTCCACAATCCGCTTCCCTACCTATTGTGATGTATCGTAGGCTTGAAATCAAGAGAAGATTGCTTTTCTTTAGAGAAATATTTTTTATTTCTCATTTACAAACACTAAACGACACAAATACACATACATAAAGGGTAAACGAAAACACGTAGCACATATTGCATAAAATGGTCGCTAAACTTTGGACCGAAAATAATAAAACATGAACGGCACTCAATCCAGGCACCCGCTATTCTCGGCGTGTCATCATTTCTTTTCCTAAAACCAAACTCATAACTCAAGTCTCTCTTCAATTCGAAAAATCTTTTCAGCGTGCAGAACAAGCAGCGCCCTCTCGTGAGTCTTAAAGTCATTAGTCTGAAGTCATTACAGACCTCCTCCCTTCAGGGGAGAAACTTTTCACTATTGTAGAGGGAAAAGTTTGGTTAAATAATGCTTGATTTGGATAAGTCTTATATTCAAATAAAATAAAGTCACAATGTTCAACATATTGGTCCATTTTCTAGATATCGTAATCAATTTAAAACAAGTAATAAATTAAAAAAATACGAGCAAGCACCAATTCTATGCAGAAACAGTACCTGGTTATATTTAAATGCACCAGACTTATCCCTATTTTAGATTAAATACACTATTTAACTTATTTTAAAATATACAAAAAACATATACCAAATAGAAAATTTAAATATTATTACACACAATATACCTGTGACACTAAATAGATATGCAAAGTAAAATATAGATAGTGAAAACAATTATATACCACATATGTATATATATATAGCAATTATTAAACAAATATATGTAGCAATAATTAAACAAATACGATATATATAGCAATAATTAAACAAATACGATTTATAGCAATAATTAAACAAATACAGAAACCTTTTTAAACTAAGGGATAAGACTTAATCTATCAGCATTCAGAGATTGTAATTCTATACACTCAACAACCTCCTAATTAAACAATCTGCATAGAGTTCCCAAAGTAAAAGTCTGGGATTTGGTCTTTTTTTTTTTTCTTTTCTCAGGAACATGAATAGCTTTATACAATTAGGACTAAGTAAAATAGGATTTTGAGATAAATTCTCCTTTAGTTCTTCAAATGACCTTTGGCAAGAGCTATTCCAGTCAGTGGATTTTAGAGTCCAATCCTTTAGTAAGTCTGACAAAGTTGCATCTTCAGAAAATTCAGGAATGCATTTTCGATAGTATTCAGCTAATTCCAAAAAGGCTCTTACATGAGTCTTGATAGTATGAGACGAAGAATCTTTTTTGACTCGAACCTTCATTTCACTTGGAGTTCTCAATCTCTGGCCCACTAAATGTCCAGAAGTTTTCACATGAGCTCGATTAGGTTGACATTTAGAAGATTTGATGTGCAAATTTGTAGAACTCATTTTGAAGGAAATGTCTTTTACATGTTTTTTTCTTGCTTTGGGAAAATTGACGACTTTCTCACTATATGGCACTGGACACTTTTCACTGTCTTTCAATGAATTTGCCATTAGTTCACTAGAATCTTTTGGTACATTGTTCATGGGCTTGAATGTACTCAAGGTAGTCGCAGAAAGCATTTCTTTCAAATAATTTTGTTCTTTTAATTGTTTCTCATAAGTTAAGCATTTTCCAGATAATTGCATAAGTTCTAATTTATTTTTTTGCAATTCAGCTGTCAATTGATCAAATTTAGCATTAGAAATTTTTTCTTTCTCTTCTAGAATATTAAACAGGTAATCTAATTTCGAATTAATTGTACTAATTTCATTTCTTTCTTCATCAAGTTTTTCATTTTTAAGAGAAATTTCATTTTCTTTACCTTTCATTCTTAAGAGTTCTTCTTTCATTTTGTTAATTTCATTAGACAGCTTAAGATTTTCAATTTTAGTATTTTCCAGATCTTGTTTGTAATTATTCTTTTCAACCTTCAGAATTTCTAACTGATTTAGAAAATTATTCTTTTCACTTTGTGAATCAAGACGAAGAGTTTTTAACTGATTTTCAAACTTTTCTTTCTCTTGAATTTCTTCATTTATCTGCTTTTGATATTCTAAGCATTTTTTATTTAGATAAGCCTCTATTTCTGCTTTTAGTTTTTCCATCACAAAATTAGAGTCTTCATTTTTCTGTTTAAGGTCTTTTAAGGCATTATTTAGTTCCGAAATATTTTTCGTAGTATGTTCCAACTCTTCAGTAAGTTTTTTATTTTCAAGAGACAGTTCTTGTTCTTTAATTTTCTTTTCTTCCATCTCCCCTTTTAAACATATTATTTCATTTAACAATCTGAAATTTTCAGATTTGAGATGGTCAAAATTTATTTTCTCTTTAAGAACAACTTCATTTTCTATTTTATTTTTATTTTCTTTGATATCCTGCATTGCTTTAGCAAACACTTTTGGAGAGGTTTTTTTAAGTTCTGGCCATGAAAATTCTGGCAGGATTTCTTCTACCTCTTCAGTTTTCTTTTCATCTTCAGATTTGCTCTCAATCAACTTTTGGTCAAAATGAGCAACATTTTTATTTTGAATATTTTTCTTCATTCTTAACAATTTCTTAGTATTTCTTGTTTGTACTGATTTTAGCTTATGCTCTTGTACATTTTCTTTTGATTTGCAATTTTTGAACATTGCAGCAGTTTTATTTCCTAACAAATACTTGTCACCATAAAAAGAATTTTGTAGGACAGCTGCTTTAGTTTTTAAGTGTCCCATTTTACAATCCAATTCAATTTCTGCAAGTGGTAGACAAACAGGATCCACTTCTAATGGATTTCTAATGTACACTTTCTCATTTGTGTACATATGTGGTTTCACATACTTGCTGCTTATCAGATCACATGAAGCACCCGTGTCTCGAATTATTTTCATCTCAACACCATTCACTTTACCTATACTAGTATAAGGTGTCATTGATTCATCAGAACCAGCCTCAGCTATAATATGTGAGATAAATTCTTCCTTTTTCTTTAATTTATCACACTGAGGTCTAAGATGATTAGGAGAACCACATTCATAGCAACGAGCAATTTTTCTTTTATCAAATTCTTTATTTCTCTGATTTTCTTGGGATGTTTCGGGTTTTGCATGAAATTTCGGCTTAACATCTTTATTAGTATCCTTAGACTTATCATCACATAAGTTTCCACTTTGATTTCGAAAGCTGGAAAAGTTCTTTTTGGGCAAATCCCTCTTTTTGAAACTTTCTCTAATACTTTCAAATTCGTCTAATTTTTCTGCTAAGTCTAAAGGGGTCATGAATGTAAGCCAGTTTTCTAAGAAATGATCTCTTACATCAGCAGGCACTCGAAACTTCAATTGCTCAGTCACTATTAGGTCTTTTAGCTGTTGAAAATTCTCTATCTTTAATTCTGTAAGCCACTCCGTAAAATAACTAGAAAGCTCTTGGGCATAATTTCTCCAAGATTTTTCGGACGATTTGTGGTGCTTATAAAAACATTGTTTCAATTTTTCACTATTTAATTTATATCTTTTCATAATGATATTTTTAACAAAATCATAATTTGTCGCATCGGTTGGCGACTCTCTGGCCAACATATTGGAAAGTTCTGGCGGTAAAACTGCTAACAGGTAGGCCACCCAATCCTTTTTTGGAACTCGTGCCATCTCCGCTCTTCTTTCGAAGTTTATTAAGTATAAACCCATTTCATCATGTTTTTCATCAAATCTTGGGGTAATTTGGGTTAACTGTATTCTTGGGACCGATTCAATCACCCTTTCTGGTTCTAATATTCTTTCAGGATTTTCTTTTGAAATTTCCAGTTTCTTTAATTCAAGTTCATATTGTTGAGTTTCTCGGGTCCTTCTTTCCTCTCTTTCTTCTAGTCTTATTCTCTCTTCTTCTTGTAGTTTTTTATCTTCAAGAAGCCTTTCCAATATTAATTTTACTTCTTCCTCATTATAGGACTTGCTAGATAAAATTAATTTCTTGATGTCAATAACTCTACTGGAAGTATCTACTTCGACACCGATTTCTTCACAAATTTGAATTAAGTCATGTTTTCGAGCTTTCGCTAAAAATGCCATGTTTCAAAACCCCAAACAAAACCAGAATGCTCTCAAAACGATAATAAAATATAAACAAATAAAATTATCAGAAAAATTATTATTATTTTCTTTTTTTTTCTATTACCCCCCCTTTTTTTTTTTTTTTTTCAAAAATCAATCAAACACACAAATAAAATAAGATAATAAGGGCAATCTTTGCAATCAATTAAAAAAGTAATATCTAATACCGTTAATGGTATCTTAATATTTTTCTCTATTTAAGAGAACACTTTTTTTTTAATACATATATTTCTTTCATAAAAAAAACCAACACTTTTCTTCTTAAAGAACAAAATACATGAAATTTTTTTAATCACCCAAATTTCTTTTATTAAATAAATCATATATTCAAAAATAATATTCAAAATAATATTTTAAACCAAGTATGTTCTCATACCAAAGACTACTTGTTTCCTACACAATCATTATTTCAGTTCAAAACAGAAATAAATTAATTTATTTGCAAAACCATTTGATTCTTTTTGCACACATATTTCTCAGGAAACATAATAATTAATATTTTTCTTCAAACCAAAAAAATAAACAATAGTTTCGTTTTCAAATCGAAACTCTTTTGCTTTATCAAAAAAAGAGCAATTTCAACCAAATTAGATTTAAATAACATAAATTACCATAGTCATTAATATTAATAACTAAAATGAACATCTAATCGTTAAACACTTCATTTGAAACAGAAACTACTATTTTACTTCAAATCGAATATGGAAACGAAAATATTTTGTTCCAAACACGAACAAATTCATTTTACATGAAATCGAAACTAATTTCTTTTTTATTTTTATCCTTCATTCACTCTTTATTTACCCATTTATTTTTGTATTATTAAGCAAAGAAATACCAAATCAGTAAAAAGAGATAGAAAGAAAAATAAATCTAATAAAATATCAGAAATCAGAAATAAAAATGACCTGAAATGCACATTAATACGAATCATTCAACATTTTTCTTTTTAATTCGATAATAAATACATTCTCTTTTATTTCCTATTTCTCAAAGCCCTAAAAAAGAATATCTATTCTTTTTCTTAGCTTTAATTACAGAACAGATACTTTATTTCAACTTGTTCTCAAATTTGCAATTCCGTTAAAACCGAAATTCTTTTCAAAATGTACTTATTCTACAGTAAGTTTTTATTATTATTATACCATTAAACAAAAGAAAAAACATATATATTCATTTATTTTTCACTGATTCATCAACTTTATTTATTTATTTTTTTTCGAAACACATCGACAAAAAAACGAAAGATTTCCTTCTTTTTTATTTCTTTTAAACAACGGATGAATCAGGTTAATAATACATATTTTTCTCTACAATAATAATTTATCTTTAAATAATACTTTTACTAAATGAATAGGGATAAGCAGTGCTATATAATTCATGATTTAAATACATAATCTGAATTAAAGTACCCCTTTTAAAAAAAGAATATTTTCTCACGTTCTAATACAAGAACTGAGTTATTTATTATATTATTTTTAAATCAAGGCACTGTTTCATACATAAAGGCACTTACCCCTTTAGTAACGTGAATTCTTTGTAGCGTCGGACGTATTCCTTGAGCTGCCACCATATCACTAGACTGTGATGTATCGTAGGCTTGAAATCAAGAGAAGATTGCTTTTCTTTAGAGAAATATTTTTTATTTCTCATTTACAAACACTAAACGACACAAATACACATACATAAAGGGTAAACGAAAACACGTAGCACATATTGCATAAAATGGTCGCTAAACTTTGGACCGAAAATAATAAAACATGAACGGCACTCAATCCAGGCACCCGCTATTCTCGGCGTGTCATCATTTCTTTTCCTAAAACCAAACTCATAACTCAAGTCTCTCTTCAATTCGAAAAATCTTTTCAGCGTGCTGAACAAGCAGCGCCCTCTCGTGAGTCTTAAAGTCATTAGTCTGAAGTCATTACACTATATTTATCAATTTCAAATGAATAACTCTATAAGGAATTTACATAATATTCATTATCATCTTGTTTTTTATATTTTATTTGATTTATCCTGTCGACCATAAAAGACCGTATTACAATATGCTATGAATGCTGTTTCAACCGTATGAAACAACTAATGTTTTTGTGGTTATTTATATTTCCCATTTTAAATGTTTGATTTATTACTGCAGGTAATAGCAGTATTGCTTTCGGTTAAAAAATTCGATATCGAGTTTTCACATTATTCACATGTTTTAAGGTCTCCCGAATGCAAAAAGTTGGTTTTGGGCAATTGGTCAGTGTGTATGCGTGAATGCATCTGAGTAATCTTCTGACTATTGTATCTCCGAAATTAATAAAGGTAGAATGATAAACTTCAGAAGTAGAGACAAGTTTGGTAAACAGATAATTTTTCTAACTTTTGGTGATTTTTTTTTTTTTTTTTTTTAACCAGAAGTGGAATATTTAAAAAACGGATGGAGGACTGAAGTCCGTATCTCAAAAACAGCTCTGACAATTTTCTCCACCGTGTCCAAATAAACATCGAATTAGATATCCTTTTGTATGTACTATTAGGTTCTTTCTTCAGAAAAACTGATAGGTTTTGTACATAAAGTAATCAATTCGAAGTCTGAAAATGCGCTTAATTAAAAACGGCTCAATAGACTTGTCATATTAATTCCCGTTTAGATATCCTTTTAGATAGCCTTTTGTATGTAACTGTTATTTTCCTGAAAGTAATTGAGTTTGCCAAGATTTTTTGAAAGTCGGTATCTGAAACAGGGATCGTAAGATTTTTTGAAAATTGCTCCAAATATCTCTTTTAGATATTCTGTCAGATGCATTACATTATTACAAGAAAGGGCTAATTTATCTAGAAAGGGTTAATTTATTTAATTAATTAATCTTATTTAATCTAGATTCTATCTAGATTAAATAAAATTAAATAAGCTAAAATCTAAAAGATGTATTCTTCACTATATTATTTAATCTAGAAAGGGCTAATTTACTTATGGATGATAACAATATTTTAAAGTTATATCGTTTAAGAACTTTAGATATGATAAAACTATATTTAGGTAAAAAGGGCGAAACAATACTGATGTTGGAAGAAGACTTAGACATAGAAGTTCGAGAAATATGGGTATTTTGTAAATTAAAAAGATCTTTATAATTAATGGAAGGGTTGTAACCTCTGTCAATAGCAACTGCTTTAAGATATTTGATTTCAGAATGGAGGGATTTACTATCGGAACGAATGTTAAGGACACGATTGACAAAAAGCATAAAATGCGGCCATTTTTGGGGTAGGTGGATGACATGAACAAGCATGATGATGTAATGAAACAGCACATTTTTTACGATAAACAGTAGTGCAAAAACCTTTTTCAGTGCGAGAGGCCAGTGTATCAAGAACGGGTGTGAAACTTTATTTTTAATTTCGTATGTAAACTGGATGTTATTGTCAAGTGAATTTATTAACTGTCAAATCTTACAAATCATCCGCTGCCTTCCACAATCCGCTTCCCTACCTATATTTATCAATTTGAAATGAATAACTCTATAAGGAATTTACATAATATTCATTATCATCTTGTTTTTTATATTTTATTTGATTTATCCTGTCGACCATAAAAGACCGTATTACAATATGCTATGAATGCTGTTTCAACCGTATGAAACAACTAATGTTTTTGTGGTTATTTATATTTCCCATTTTAAATGTTTGATTTATTACTGCAGGTAATAGCAGTATTGCTTTCGGTTAAAAAATTCGATATCGAGTTTTCACATTATTCACATGTTTTAAGGTCTCCCGAATGCAAAAAGTTGGTTTTGGGCAATTGGTCAGTGTGTATGCGTGAATGCATCTGAGTAATCTTCTGACTATTGTATCTCCGAAATTAATAAAGGTAGAATGATAAACTTCAGAAGTAGAGACAAGTTTGGTAAACAGATAATTTTTCTAACTTTTGGTGATTTTTTTTATATTAATTTATTTAATCAAATATTCGTGCCGGCAATCGTGCAATTGCACGGATATCCCAGAGTTACACCAATTATTTGCATGTTAAGTTAATGGAGTGGTTCGTATATAGAAAAAATAAATAAAACTGTTCATGTTACAACGCTATCATGCTTTCTCTTGGCGACTTTTGAATTTTTGTCTCTAATTTAGCGATGATTATTTTCTTTTTATAATTTCTTGTACAAAAATGAGGGAAATTTTTCAATACCTGTTTTTCTAATGGTTTTGTCGACTACCTATTTTCGTTAATTTATAATAATACTTCATATTCTGTTTAAATATTTAATTTACGGTTCTGTTTAAAATAGTGCTTTTAGGGATAAATTTTCTGTTTTTAAAAAGTACATTTTTTCTATAAAATGATTTATTCAGACGAAAATACATAGCTCATGTGACTATTGTCAAAGTTTCATTATTAATATTTTTTTTTATTATAATTATTCATATAAATAAGAGTGGTAGAGAAACGTTATACAGTCAAATGTGACGTTATTGGCAGTTTTTGATCAACTATTTGGCTTTAAAAGCAAAATAATAAATAAATAGTCGGAAAAAATAATCATAATGAAATTAATCTTTTTAGAACTTCATATGTTAGCATTAAGAGTTACACTTGCACTTTATCGATTTGTATAAATTTTTTAATTCTGTAATGAAGTCAATTTCGTGAGATGTAAAATTTAGATTTTAATACATTTTATTTATAGTTCACGTTAAAAGAAAAAAAAAATACGTAAGTATTTTGGAAGCAGATTAATATGCTTTAATATAGTTTTAAAGCTAATATAAGATTGTTATTTTTAATTAATTAAAAAGAGAAAAAGAAAAAATGAAATATTCGAAAATCGTGCTTCAAGGTGCACTCGGGAGAGGGCGTCTTTTTGTCGAATCCCGTGACTGTCTGCGCTACCATCTTTTCGAAAGACTGCCTACAGACACACACACAGATTGCTTTATGTATGAACATATATAGAGAGATAAAGAGATAGACATAAATATAAAGATAAGAAAATATAATATTCGTTTTTGATACCGTTGATAAAAAAAGAACTAGAAAAAATCATTTGGACGCAAATCAATTTGTTACATGATAAATTATACCTTTTCATATTTAAAATAATCCTTCCATAATGGAATGTTTAACATTTACACTTGCATGTTGATTCATTTTACGGTTATATTAAGTTTAAAAAGTAAATTTAGCTTTATTGCTCTGAAATGTCGATCTTAAATTTCGTGGAAATGTGCGATTTTTAGAGATTAATATATTTTTGTGATAATTATTACTTATAAAGGATACATAAACAAATCAAGTAGTTTTTGAGTTTTGAAGACGTTTAAAACAACTTATATTTAAACATCTTAACAAAAAATACAAATGTGTTTATCACTTATTTTCCAAAAAATGCTAATAAAAAAACTCTTTCGCACGTGACAATTAAATTTCTTTCACCACAGAAAAAAATAAATATATTTGATAAACATAGCTATGAAAAAAAAAAAAGGGGGGGGGGGGAATATAATGCATTTTAAAAAGAAACATTTTTATTATATATAATTTATTTTTTAATTTTGCCATTAAGCTCAAATTCACAATTATTTAATTTTCTTTTAGAAAAGAAACTATAATAATCAAGCAGTGAAGAGTTCATTAAGAAAAAAAAAAGTTTAGATTATTCACATCAAACGTAACACAAATATTTGTTTCATTCTTTATTTTTGTTATATATGTACATGTTCTCTGTTCCTTTTGTTATTCATGCACCAAGTAATTTAAATTAATTCAGTTCAGGAGAACTTATTTTTTTTCGAAAATATATTATTACAAAAAAAAAAAAAAAAGAAGTTTTCAGTAAGAAATATAATATAATATAATATAATATAATATATATATAACTGAAGTGACAAAAGTCATGGGATAGCAATATGCAAATATACAGATGGCAGTAGCATCGCGTAGAACAGGTATAAATGCGCAGTGCTTTCGCAGGGCTTTCATTTGTGTCCAAGTTATTCATGTGAAGAGGTTTTGACGTGATTATGACCGCACGGCGGGAATTAACAGACTTTGAACGCGGAATGTTAGTTGGAGCTAGACGCATGGGTCATGCCATTTCGGATATCGTTAGGGAATTCAACATTCCCAGGTCCACTGTGTCAAGAGTGTGCCGAGAGTATCGAATTTCAGGCATAACATCCCACCATGGACAGCGCAGTGGTCGACCGCCTGCACTTAACGACCGAGACCGGCGACGTCGGCGAAGAGTTGTAAATGCTAACAGACAAACAACACTGCGTCAAATAACCGCAGAAATCAATGTGGGACGTACGAGGGACGTGTCCGGTAGGACTGTGCGGCGAAATTTGTCTTCCTTGGGCTATGCCAGCAGAAGACCGACTCGAGTGCCTTTACTGACAGCACGACATCGCTTTCAGCGATTCTCGTGGGCACGTGAGCATATCGGTTGGTCCCTAGATGAATGGAAAACCGCGGCCTGGTCCGATGAGTCACGATTTCAGTTGGTAAGAGCTGATGGTAGGGTTCGAGTGTGGCGCAGACCCGACGAAGCCATGGACCCAAATTGTCAACAAGGCACTGTTTAAGCTGGTGGTGGCAGCATAATGGTGTGGGCTGTTTTTACATGGCATGGACTTGGTCCTCTGGTGCGACTGAACCGAACATTGACTGGAAATGGTTATGTTCAGCTACTTGGAGATCACTTGCAGCCATTCATGGACTTCATGTACCCAAACAACGATGGGATTTTTATGGATGACAATGCACCATGTCACCGGGCCACAACTGTTCGCGATTGGTTTGAAGAACATTCTGGACAATTCCAGCGAATGATCTGGCCACCTAGATCGCCCGACATGAATCCCATCGAGCATTTATGGGACATCATCGAGAGGTGTGTTCGTGCCCAAAATACTGCACCATCAACACTTTCACAATTATGGACGTCTATAGAGACAGCATGGCTCAATATTCCTGCAGAAGACTTCCAACGACTTGTTGAGTCCATGCCACGTCGAGTTGCTGCCCAAGTAGCACAGGAACGTTCTGTGAACGTCTAATAACGGTTTCAATAGTTCAAACACCGTGTTTCGTGTCAAAAGAACGTTCTAAAACACGTTCAGAAATAGTATTATTTAGAACGTTCTGAAAATGTTTGATTTGTACCATCTATAAAACGTACAATTCTAGTTCTATATAGAACGTTCAAGTGTGACACCGTCATAACACGTTCTGTAACAGTGTAATTATAACGAATATGACAAAATGACTTTTTAGTGCTATTGGTTGGGAAACTAGGTTAACCTTTAAAATTTTTGACTTCAGCTTTTGATTTTTTTACACGTTTTGTGGCGTGAGGAATCCGGAAGTCAAAAGGTTGGTATGGTATCTGTTAATGTGTATCGGCACCTATTAGTGTGATAGCCCGTTAGTTCATGTACACGATATCTCAAGAACAAATGATTGCAGAGAGATCGGACCAGTTTTAAAATATCACTTATGATGTTGATAAGAATCTTATTGAGAGATTTGCAACATTCTAATTTAAAAACTTCGTAAGTTATTCGAAATTTATAATTTTTAGCATGATAGAGAATAGAGCATTTTTTACATTTTCAGTTTAACGTTTTGTTAGCACGTCAGTAAAGAATGCTTCCCAATAATCAGTAGCGGTGAGGTGAAAAAAAATTACAAAATTTTATACTCATGGAAAAATTTTGTGGATTTTGTATTTCAGGAATCAATGTATGGAATTCGACCAAACTTGTTACAATATTAGATCTTGCCCTAAATTGGAGTTTATTTGAATTTCATTTGGGATATATCGCCCGATAGATTACGGTGCTATGCAATGAAACCCTCCATTTATGGGACGGCTATATCTCAGCTTCTATAGTGTACAAATGTATTAAACATGATATATTGGCATATATCATCATAACCTCTGCTAATACAATTTGGATGTATACATTGTCCAACAGGTGGCGTTGCTAATCTGCAATTTAATCATTTTAACGGAAAGGCAATATTTTAACTCTTGTGATTTAACAATAAATTTTGTGATACACTGACGTTATAAGTGAAATCGATTTTATGTAAAGCTTTACTGGTCCATTTTGGATGCACATCGGCCAACAGGTGGCGTGGCTATGTCTCAATTTAATCTCATAACAGAAACGAAAAATCTCAACTTCTGTGATTTATAAATATTGTAAATTTGGTAAGTGAAATTAATATTACGTAAAACTCTACAGATTGCCTTTGGGTGCATATCGGACGACAGGTGGCACTGCCACGTTCCAATATTTTCCATTCACAGAAAGGCTATCTATCAGCTTCTGTAATATATATACTCACCAAACCTTCTGCGTGACATACATTTGATATATAATATTGATTCAATTTGGCTGTATAACGAGTAATAGTCAAACAGTTTTTTTATTATTATTATCATTCATAGGAATAAGTATGCATGATCCCTGGGGGATGGGGGAAGGGTGGATAAAAATTTTCACTATAATTATCTTTCAAAAGAATTCGATATCACCTTTAAAACGAATAATTGAAACATCGTTTTCTGATGATTTAAAACAAATTTACCGTTTTTTTTTTTTTTTTTTCATTTGTAATAATAATAATAATAATAATAAACCCCTAGAAAAATACATTTTCTAAGATCTTCTATACAGCATAAAAATGATTGTCTTCTGTCATGAAAATCTATGCATTCCCCAGACCCAAAGTTTAGATACAAAAAGCTAATCACGGATGTTATTGAATAAGTAATATAGTGCTTTACGCGAGTTTCAAAGAAAATCACGGGAAAACTCCGAAAACCTAAGTCGACGAGCGTGACCAGGAATCGAAGCCAACACTTCCCGTCTGTAAGGTTCGAGAGTAGAACCTCGCGGTCTCTAATACTCATCGGGAAGTTACAGAATGAGTTTTTTTCTTCTTTTCTTTAAGCATAATTTTAAACTTTTATTATATTTTATTTATGATTCTATTTAAGTTTAAATGTTACTGATAAATTATCAATATTGATAATGTTGTTAAATCGTTACTCTGTTTGATTGTTCTTATTTTATTTTATTTATTTTCACTGAATATTTTATTCAATACTAAAATATACACTAAAACAAAATATGCTTTTCCGTTTAATTCGAGATTTTAAAATGGAAAAATAAAGTGATCTCATAAGTTTTTCAAATACTTTATAAAAATTTAAATAATTGTTTAACTCAGCTCCATTTTTCCTTAAAATATTGACCTCTACAGCTATAAATGCTTAATAAATTTATGTTTCAAACGTTGAACTTTGAAACATGATTATTCCGGATGTAACAAGGGAAGAGCAGATGAAACTGACATCTGTGGATTGCATTTATTTAATTCTCGCTGACCGTGCAATTTGAAAGGTCTTGGGAATGTCGTGCCGTTATGTGAAGCGGTAATTTTAAAACGTGTAATGTAATCTGTTTTGTTCAGTTTTCGCGTTATAATGACTTGGATAAGCTTTAGAAAAGGTAAAAATGTAATATTTTTAACCTGTAATAGTCTCTATTTTCTATTTATTAAAGTCTTATTTTAATATCAATTAAACAATCATTTTCATATCTGCGTAAGTTTTTAAGCCTAACATTTGATATACTTGTAAGTAGCATTGTATCGCAGAAAAAACTGCTCCTGTTACAGAAAACCGCTTAGAAATTATGGATTCATTTTATTAATTCAGTCTTCTGAGATGGAAATTGTTAAAATGACTATTTTTGGTTATTATGCTTCTGAATGAAGTAACATAAAGAATTTAAAAGATGAGAGCTAATTTTAAGTGAATGCCCTTCCAGACTGGTCATTATGTATTTTAAAATGCTAGTTGGAAGGGTGTTTTCTTGGAGAAATTCTTATGAAGAAAATGAGGAAGGTATGTAATTCTTTTTTTTTCTTTTCTTTTTAAATTCTGAAGTATTTATTTAATGTTTATATGATAATATATATACAATCTAGGTTATGCAAATTGCATATTTTTAAAATAATATCCTAAGTTTCACCGACTTACAATTTTAAATATCTCTTTACTGTTATTTATTAAATAAAATATATGAAATTGTTTAACTGCATAATAAAACAAAGATTCAATTCAATTTTATTCCACATCTTTATAAAAAAAGATATTCTGCTTAAAAAAAAGGACGATTTACTATATTATTTATTAATACTAATAATATTTACATTTATCAATTATTTAATATGCCATAATTACATCAAATGAGGTAAAAATTGCGTTGACTCAATTTAAAGAAATTTAAACATTTAAAAAATACCAATTACATTGCCATGTGGAATAAATTTAAATACCTGCAAACATCATTTTTGTAAACTGCTGCTGTAAACTGAAAATATGTATGCACACATGCACTGAAATTTAAAAATATGAAGTATGTTAAATATTTTAGAAAAATATTATGATTAAATATATATATATATGTATTTAAGTATTTGGACATTTTAAAAATTTCCTCCTTCTAACTAATTTTTAATTTTTTGTTTCAATTTCTTATTATTATAAATTAACAATATATTCTAAACTCAATTATATATTATTTTAGCGGTGTATTGGTACATTCATTTTTGAAATTATTTTTTATGTTGAAATATTAAAACTTTCTATAAACTACAGCATTCAAATATATTTATAAACTATCCATGGACTTACAAAGTAGTACCCAGAAATGTTTAGAATATACAGGGTGCAAAGTCGAGAGCAGGCCTTTATTTGCGCAACAATTGGTCTCAAACGTCCTCCAATAAGAAAATGTATTTAAAAAAAAAATGTAAGAATTCATTATATGACATGTTTAAATTTAAAAAATCAATTTACTAAAAATCACAAAAACTGATAATTTTTATACAATTTTCATGACACTAATAGTGTAAGTTGAGTTCTAACCTAAAAAATATAACACAAAAAGTTTCACTTTTGTGCACCCAAAATTGTCTGAGATAGTTAGTTTCAAAATTTAGGATTATTTCGCATTTTCTCGGGCTTTATTAAAAAGTCAATGAAAAATTCTTTAATAAACCCAGGGAAAATGCAAACAAAGTCCAATTAGGATTTTTAAACCGATCCCTTATTGAAGGCCGAAATATGTTAGAAAATCCAAACTTTAAATATCATGTTCCATTTTGGGAGAATAGAAATGAAACTGTTTGTTAGGATGAGTGTCAGTTTTCTAAATATGATTATAGGGATCTGGGACTATGTAAAAATTTAGTTTTTGCAATTTTGAAAAAATAGATATTTTAAATTTAAACATGTTATACCACAAATGCTCATATTCTTTAAAACATTTTGTAACTGAAACTATATATTTGCGACCAATAGTTGCGGAGATAAAGGTATTCTCGTCACAATGCTTTGCACCCTGTATTAAAAAAAAAAAAAAAAAACATATATATATATATATATATGTATGTATAAATGAATTTTTAATCTTAGTTAAAGCCAAGCAACAGATATAAGATCCCTGAAACCACATAGGTCAATGAGAAGAAAATTACAACAAACTTAAATAACCTGGGGAGACTGATTGTGATTTATTGAAACATTTATATTTTATTTATTGATTTTTATTTTATTTAACTTCAGTCTAATCTTAAATTTATTCCTATATTGTTAGTTGCAATTTTAATAATTTTGCCGGTGCGTAAAAACCACATGAAACTCAAATCAAAAGATACAAACAAGCAACGAGGAAATAAAAAATTAAGACAGCATTTTAAACATTTTTTGTAGGAAAAGCTTAGAATGGTAGAAAAAAAAAAAAAACTCGTCAAGGGTGACCCTTTTCGTCGTTGAGCACCAAAGTACGATTTCGTTCGTTAGCAGCTATAATAGCATATTGCTAGCGGGCACCCTATCGTACAAGAAATTAATTGAAGTTAGAAATGAAGAATAAATTGGAATAAATTATTTACTTCAAGAAATCAGAGAATCAAACAGAAAACAACCATGAAAAACAAACATTAATCATAGGATGACGCATTCGGAATCACAAGGATTAAAACAAGCAAAATAAATCAAGAGTTTAGTTGTATATAGCAGATGACGAATAATGATACAACACAGCAACAGGGATATAAATTACTTTTTTTTAAATTCAAATATTGTTTGAGAAATTTTAACATACTTACTATTCCTTTAATTTCAACGTATATGCATGAAAAATTCCATATTTTATGACTGTAATTCCCAAAAAGTGTCATAACGTGCCTATATCCCTTTAAAAAATTCCTTAAATTTTTGCATTTTTAAAAAATTTCTTTTTTCCCCTAATCTGAAGATAATGGCGTTATAGTATTAATTAAGAAACTTTGAATAAACACCATAAAATGCAAGAACTCGCAACTGCTACAAACAAAGCACGCCTGCTACAAACAAAGCGGCAACGCATTCCACACACTCAACGTGCTTGTTTGCAGCTCTCGTGCCTACAATGTTCGCCTGATGAAGGGTTGTGTCTTCTTTTGACCCGAAACAGTTGGTGCGAGTTCTCGCATTTTATGGTGTTTATTCAAAGTTTTGTAATTAATACTATAACTTCATTATCTACAGATTAGGGAAAAAAAAAAAATTTAAAAATGCAAAAATTTAAGAAATTTTTTAAGGTATAAAGAGACGTTATGACACTTTTTGGGGAAAGCTGTCATAGAATATAGAATTTTTGATGCATATACGTTGAAATTAAAAGAATAGTAAGTATGTTAAAATTTCTCAAACATTATTTGAATTGAAAAAAAAAGTAATTCATATCCCTGTTCATGTGTTGTATCATTATTCGTCATCAGCTATGTAATTTTTACTTCTAAACGCTCGTACTGAGGGGATTTTTTTATAATGACGTCACATTTTTTTTTTTTTTTTTTTTTTTTTTAACTACACTATTTTAGAACGTTTACAGTACGTTTTCTGGAACGTTCTGAAAATGTGTATAACGTTTTGAAAACGTTCTAAAAACGTTTAGAACGTTCTGAGACCGTATACATAGAACGTTCTCAGAACGCTTCTATAACACCGATGGTGATAGTTACACGTTCATTGAACGTTCTCTGAACCGTACTATTGTACGTCTTCAAGATGGACAGATAGACGTCTATAACACGTTCAAAGTGAACGTTCTTAGAACGTGTTTGCAGAACAATTTTTGAACGTTCAGAGAACGTTTCGGTGCTGCTTGGGTGCACTTCGCCGGGCGAAAGGAGGACCGACACGATATTAAGAGGTATCCCATGACTTATGTCACTTCAGTGTATATATATATATATATATATATAGGATATATATATATATATATATATATATATATATATTTTAATTACTTATTAATAAAAGTGTATTTGTATAAAAAAGGCGCCAAAGGCAGCACTAAAAATTATACAAAAATATATAATTTAGAAAATATGATGAAACTTGAAGACAAGTGGGCGTGTATAACAAGAAAAAACGTTAAAAAAAGTAACGAGTTATAGTAACGATGAACAATTGTAAAAAACAACACTACATGCGAAAAACACCCTTCCGCTTCCTCTTCAGTGGGTGGGAGCAGCAGAACAGACAATAAATTAAATTAAAAGAGGCCTAACAGGTTTCGGAAACATGGCGAAACTAGCATACTCCCAACAAAATCAAGAATAAATTACTGGCAAATTAGATATAACAAAATTGGTGCTTCATAAAAGTAACATAACTAAATTAATATAATAATCCAAAAACTACAAAGTCGATATTTGTGACAAAAATAATTTAACAAAAGGACATGCTAGATCGTCATGTTCCCACCCAGACTTGAAAGGCAAAAAGATATTGTAATGAACTGAACTTACTGCAATGTAGAAATAGGTCTTTAGAGCAAAAGCAGATGATTCACATGTAGTGGCTCAATACTGGCGCTGTCTTGTCCGATGTTCCAAAATCATAGTCCAAACTCTCCGAGTCGCTCAGCACCAAGTAGCTGCAGTCCGACATAAGGCGTTCCACAAGTTGGACTTTGGCCATGAGTCTTCATCAGCAAGCACTACTAGACACCAAGAACCATAAGTGAAGAAACCTTACCGCAGCTATCACCCCAATCGCAAACACTTATTAAAATTATTGGTGTAAAACTTTATGAAATTTAATGGATAGTTATTATTGTAATAAAGATTAGCAATGAATTTAAAGACTTGTTTATTGTAATTTGAATATTTATTGCATATCTTATAGAATCTATTTAGTTGACCAATCAAAATATTAATATAGATTTTTTTATGCAAATTACTATACCAGTGAGGCATGCTGTAACTATTAAATGAAAAATCATTCTTTTTGTCATATAGATCCAGATTTAATGTATTATGTTGAACATCCAGAAAAATATCTAAGAAATTAACACAGTCATCTTCATTATTAGTTTCATTTAAATTTAAACAGGAAGGATATATGTCTTTAAAAATATCTGTAAAATTAAAATTTAAGACTAGAATATCATCTATATATCGATAAATTTTCAATTTTTTGTTGTAATTGATAACATAAGTATATTCATAAAAGAATAAAAATAAATTAGCGGCTGTACTGGAGTAATTGGTGCCCATTCCGATACCATGTACCTGTTTATAAATTTTAATATGAAATGTTAAGAAATTATTGTTAAAACAAAAATGGCAAAGACTTAAAAATAAATCTCTATCAATTCTTAATTCATTTACAATATCAAAAAAGTCGAATAATTTAATTAAAGTGCTATATAATAAATCAATAGGGATATTGCAAAACAAATTTTCGAAATCAAACGTTTGTACAGAAGTAGGCGTGTCCATATTATTTAATTTTTCAATAATTTCATAACTATTGTCAATACACCAAAAATAACTAGAATTTTTATATTTATTTTTTAGAAAGTCATAAATAAGCTTTAAATAAAATTGAAGTTTAATATTGAAACATTTATTAACGCTGCCAACAGTACAACAAATATAACGGAATTTTATTGGATTTTTATGGAATTTAGGTGTTAAAAATAAAAAAGGTAATTTTTTATGATTTGGTAAAGTAAAATGTTTATTGAAAAGGCTTTTACATTTCTTGATATAAGCAGAACTTTTATTATATATGGAATTGCTGTCCAGGTTATATTTTTCATAATATTTTAAATTATTAAATTCTGAAAATATTTTTTCAGCATAAAATTTTTTACAAATGATGGCGTAATTATTGGCAGCCTTATCAATAGGTACAAAAATAAAATTTGTTTGCATATTTTTAATAAAACTTAAGTCTTCTTTACTTAGTTTTTGATATACATAATTACTTTGATTTAGATTTAATTGAATAAATTCCTTAAAATATTTAATTAGATGGTATTTCCATTCTACAAAAGCTTCAAACGGTACATTAAATTTATAAGCTATTTTCAGTATAAAATCATTAGTATCTTTACAAAAAGTATCAAGAGCTTTTTTGGGATTTATATAATAGTAAGGTCTAAATTTTGTACCAAGACTCAAAAACTGCCTTACAGTCTCATTTTCAACAATATTCAAGTCACCAGTTATTACATGTCCATGATCTTTATTGATAAAATTTTTGAAATTCACGTTATGTCAACAACACTTATTTTCATCATCAAAATCCTCAAAAGCAAACTTCCTGTAATTAAAAACTCTACAACTAAATAGAGAGTTTTAACAAATTAGATAAACCAATTTTGTTATATCTAATTTGCCAGTAATTTAGTCTTGATTTTGTTGGGAGTATGCTAGTTTCGCCATGTTTCCGAAACCTGTTAGGCCTCTTTTAATTTAATTTATTGTCTGTTCTGCTGCTCCCACCCACTGAAGAGGAAGCGGAAGGGTGTTTTTCGCATGTAGTGTTGTTTTTTACAATTGTTCATCGTTACTATAACTCGTTACTTTTTTTAACGTTTTTTCTTGTTATACACGCCCACTTGTCTTCAAGTTTCATCATATTTTCTAAATTATATATATATATATATATATATATATATAAGATAAAAAATAAATATAAATAAATAATAAAAAAAAAAATAAAAAAATCGGCTGTCATTACTGTAGCTTTATAACACTAATGTATCGGAATTATTTTTTGTTTAATTAAGAGAGAGAGAGAAAAAAAATATTAAAACTCCGGAATTAAATTAAACAAAAATACCTATTATAAAACAGTTATATTCAAAAAATGTAGCAACATTTTGGACAACATGGTACAGTTTTACTATTTTTTCAGTTTGGAATGCAATCAATTATATATATTAAAATGAGTTTTATAAATTAAGTTACACTGGTGGCTATAAATATTTGCTACTAAAAAAGTCTTAAAAAAAAAATATTTAAAGCTAGAAAGACGTTTTTTACATAATATAAATAACGTTATTCTTTATTTCTCAATTAAATAATTTTTTATTTATTAAAGAGATAAATCTTTTATAGATAATCTGCATATCGGAAAATCAGATATGATAGTAAAAGACATTCAATGTTAAAAAATAAAGTAAATGAATCAAATGACTTTCTTAAAAATGATTTTTGATATCATTCACAGATTGTAAACATGATATTATATATAAGAAGCGGAAAATATTACAACATATATTTCAACATTCAAACTAACATAAATTTGATTACTTCAATATATTTAGTAACATATATGTAACTTTGTTTTGTACATTATTCATGAAATATTTAATTAAATTTTGCTTTCATGACATACCGAGTACAATGTTTCATTTGTGTATTAGGCGTTTGAATGCATGAGAGTGACAAAATAAATAGTTCTTAGAGGTTTAAAGAAACTATTTATTTCTTCCGAAAAATTCTGAAAATACCAATAAATTTCCAAATTATCAAATAATTATTAACGTATCTATATTATAATTTCCCTCTCTGAAGTTAATGCTGGTAGGTTCGTACCATTAACTGGAAAATCCTAATTATAGACAGTTTTGTTCATAATATTTTCAGGCCAATTTTTTTTCGAAAATACTTGTAAAAGATATATGAATGGAAAGAATTTTTAAAAATAGAAATATTATCTGCGGGGGATGCTCCTAAATTTTGTTTTTTCTGCGATTTGTGGTACTGAAAAGCTGGTGGTACTGTCTTGATTGTATGTGCTCAATGAAAGTAAACAAACTGAGTGATTCACTATACAGGTATATAATTCCTTGAAAATTCCTAAGTGAACTTTTTTTTTTTAAATATTATGTTATTTTAATTAAAGAGTTAGTGAACGAATTTAACAAAGTATATATATATATATATATGCGTGTGTGTGTGTAATAAAATATGTATGAACAATACCTTATATTTCTGAATTTTTAAGTGTTGTGCACGCGTGATATATATGTGAGAGGCTGGTGCAGAAAGACTGAAAAGGCTCTATCTACACCCCAAAGATAGCACCTGAATAAAACACCTGCATTCATAAAACGTTGAGCATAGTTTAGTACTTTCATTAAATATTTATTTTCTTTATAATTTATATAAACAAAAATACGTCAAATTACCTACAGAAATTTCACCAAAACAGCAATTTTAAGGTTGGTATTTATTGTTCAGTCGTTTTCAGTGACATTCAAAGATGATTTGCCAAATATGAAACATAAAGATCTTCCAGTTACTTTCCTTAAAAGTTTGATGAGAAGATACATGCACGCAGACTTCAAGAGACCAGAAAAAGAGCAAATAAATAGAAAATTCTGTTTCAATAAAAGGTACTTTAAAAGAAAACATTGTCTACAATGTAAATATAAAAATTCTATTACATAAAAAAAAATAATCCCAGATTCGTAAGAATTTAGTAAAGATCTCCAATTTAAACTTTACTAAATTAGCGCCTTAAATAGAGAAAAACGTATTCGCTTAATTTTCGTGAGTTTTCTATTAATTTTATGTACGGCACACCGCGTACTTAAACTCAGTAGAGCAAAAGAACGTATAAAACATCTCGAATTTATGAAAAAATAATTTCTTGTTACCATATCTATAATATCTGAACTATTTTGTATGGCCTCAAAAGCAATCATTAAAAAATATGTACGTGGTTCATGTATATATAGAACATGGTTCACACAAAAAAAAAAATCATGGTTCCTATTTATGTCTCATGGCTCATGCAAAATAAATTCATATTTCCTATATATAGAACACGCTTCATATAAAATATGTTCATAGTTCATGGATATAGAACATGGTTAATATAAAAACGTGATTCTAAAGAAGGATAGTTTTATGCGTATTAGATATATTACATATGCATATACATATTTTATAAGCACCATATATAAACATGTGTTACTTTCATTACGCAAATTTATTAATCAAAAAATTATTTAATTAAATAGTTCGTTGTGTGTTAATTTCATTATGCGGTCTGCAAATGTTAAATTGTACGAATGAGAGATTTTACCTATTGCTGTAATGTATTAAATTTATTTTAGACGTCCCTGCTTAACTTTATCACTATAACCTAGAAATGGGACATTTATAATTTAAATGAAAAATTAAGAATTACCCCTGATATTTGTTTAGTTGCATGTTTACTCTTCAGTAACACATCTTGAGAAGAAATATCCCTGGCTATGACCCCTTAAAGTACGATGTATTGTTATTCTCAACAAGTTAAAACAGTATATGGTGTCTAACTGGATCTCAGTTAATAGTAAAAGAGTTAAGAAGCATTTGACAGATCACAATAAGAATTTCTAGGTAATATCCCTTTGTAATACAAATCTAAAAAACCGAAATAGGACTCCGTACTAACATCTACCTTAATTTCTACTGATAAAATATTGACACACAGACTCATACGCAAACATACGTATTTACAAAACGCAATCAACACAGATATCATTTCTTGAAAACCAGGTTTACGGATTAAGGGAACTTGTAAATATAACAGTTGTATTAAAACGTATATATATATATATATATACGTATATATATATATATATATATATATATATATATATATATATAAATGTAATTTTTAAAAGTTGAAATTATATATCAGTTGAGACAAATGACGTTACCATTAAGCACAGATCTTTAAATCTAAATTTGCTACCGCAGAAATTTAAATATGTTATATTCTCTGAATTTTCATTAATCTGAATTTATTGATCCATTTAACCTATGCCTTTTTAACTTTTGCTGAATATGCATTCTGGAAGTAAATATGTTCCGCCTGATCAGTTTAAAGTATTTGATCGTAATGAGTAAAATTTTGGAAAACTTTGATCAGAATTAATTTCGAATTCAATATTTATTATTATTCGATGTTTACTTAAGCATACATTAGTAATATCAAAGAAAGTCGTTTAATATTAAATTTACTTAATTAAGTGACATACTATACTTGAATTTATCTTTTCTCAGTATTTAATGTTGTCGATATTAAGCCAAAATTATAACTTAAAATAAAACTATGCTTTTACTCAAGAATTTTTCCATTTTCTTATTTTTTTTGTTTTTAAAGAACAAAGTGTTATAACTCTTGGATATGAATGCAATATTACATACAAATTTAAAGCGATTTTTTTTTAAGATTAAAATTAGTATTTTAGTATTCATAAAAACAAAAAAAAACAAAAAAAAAAAAAAAAAAAAAAAAAAAAATCCCCGGTTAAAATATACATAAAATTTATAATAGAGTTTTTAAATATTCATTATAACTGTTAGTTATAATGAGTGATTACATTATTATGATTTATCTTATTTTTCTCCCTTTTTTTTTTTTTTTTTTGAAATTTTTAATGTTTTCTCAAGAAATACTTTATGAAAATTCTCTTATCTGTAGACAGTAGAAGAGAAGTTTTGGTCTTTTACTTTTCAGTAACGATTTAGTCACGACTGGATTTCTGGTACCAACAGCAAATTTAAGAAAATCAAAAACGTTTTTATGTACCTTGTATTATAAATAACTATAAATACCTTGTAACGTAACACAAGATCTCACGTAAGATTTACAATATACGTGTACTTTTTTGTTGGTAAAGCACCAATATGTATAAAAATGTAAAATTTTTCTCTAAAATTAATAAAATGTTTTTAAATTTATTTTGCTGATAACGAAACAATATTTACTGTCAAATTTGACAAAACTTGCAGAAAAATGTACAAAACGATTTCGAAACATTTTTCTGAAGTATAAAATGCATACACTAAAATTTCTTTGAGATAAGAATATTCCTTTCAAAATACATTTTTGTGCATGAACTTAAGATAGCACTTATTTATAACATAAATCGAAAACTATATATTTATAGGGCAACTTATACCGTAAGTTTAACTAAGTAGGTTAAAAAAAAATATTATTACCATCAAAAAGAAAAAAAATATATAGATTTGAATTAGTTTCTTTAAGTTAACAGCTTTTAAGGTGTTTTTCGCATGTTACGTATTTGATTTGTAGATCCAATTTTTTAGCTGCATTTAAAACATACTTTATGACCTTACAAAATATATGTAATTGTATTAGATTTCTAAGCCTATGAGGGATTTTTCACATGCAAATTGTTTAATTAGGGCATATTATTTTTTTCCTCCCACATTAAAAAAAGAAAAAGAAAAAAAGAAAACAGAAAAAAGAAAAAAAACCTTTTAACTTTTATAAAGGGCTTTTTATAATTTTGCAACTTACCTAAAATCTAGCTCAATCAACAATAATGTTTTCCATTTTAATTATCTTCAAGTTAACGTTCGACACAATTTGACTTGCATATCTAACTTTAGACCTATGTAATAAAAATGTGCTATTTTTCGCACATGCGCGGGAAAAAAATATTACTGTAAAAACTTATAACTCAAGGAAGAATGAGTTACGTATTTTCCCACAAGCGACAACGCAAAAACACCTAAGAGAAAACTAACATGTTAGTGTTGTATTCACTTCAGGAAATAATTTTAATGTTTTTGAATTTAATATAGTTAGTTCACCTTTCATATTACAAAAATTTTAGAAAATAAAATATCAATATCACTATTCATTTGTGTTTCTTAAGCCCCACAAAACGTCGCTCTGATGAAAATGAGCGGTAGCTAAAAAAAATCGCGATTTTAGTTAAGCCGTTTTATTTCAAAGGGCGCAAAGTGGTCTGTCCAAATGACACGTTGCTGCCAACATCCTAGTTAATATTCCATAGTATTATTAGAACCCGTCCTGCATCACACATTTTGGCAGCTATGGTTGTCTGATTATAAGGGATTTGTGGTTTGTATAACAAAGTACAATTTAATGATTTTTTATTATTATACTTAGCAGTGTATCACATTTAAGTAACAAGGAATCATATCACTTATAAACACACACACACAAAAAAAAAAAAAAAAAAAAAAACTTAAAATAATAAGTAAAAAATCTACATGAATTGCAAAATATCACATATGTTACAAACAACTTCTTCCACCAGCACATTTGTTTTGCTCCGTCTAAATATTTAGTAACATTGATTTATGCGTGTTTGGAATTCGAGCAACTCAAAGAGTTCGGATAAAAGATGATCAATGCAAATTATTATTTTATGGTATTTTTATTATCCTAATAATATAGCGCAAATTATATGAACACGCTTCATTTAGATGCACAAAACTGTGTTTAATGGATATTAATCATGATTCATAATTATGCTCGCTCTCAAAAAAAAAAAAAAAAAAAAAAAAGACAATACATTATGAAAGAAAAGTAGAAATTTTTTTCTTAAAGAGTAGAAATAGATCGAAATCCAATTTCAGTTGTACTAAGATAACGTTAAGTCTATAATATATTTTTAGTACACTATATATTGTGGTACACATCCATGTGAACATTTTAACTTATTTCGAAGCATTATTAGTACTCGTCATTTTTTCTGACAGCTTTTCTTGAAGAATATTTTTATTTTTATTCAGTTATAATTACATATTGCAAATTCCTACATTTTCACTTCAAATAATATGTAAAAGAAAAGGGCGAACACTAACTGTGCTCCGGACTAAATAAAAGTGTTGGATTGTCTTGATACATAAGAAATTTTTAGACATATTCAAGGAAAAATAAAAGCAACACATTTTACGTTTTATCTTTAAATATTAAAGCTTTAGCATTCCTCAAGAATAAAAACAATACGCATTTTTATGTTTCATTTCGCATATAAATTTACATAACATAACGGGTAAGTACTACAATCTAAAACTGTTTTATAATGCATGCTAATCGCGCGATTATTACTATTATTATTATTATTATTATTTTACTTATTCCGAAATGAATTTTGTTATCTAAAATTATTCGTGTTTAGGGGTTTCTTTTATTTCTTTATTTAAAAAAAAATATTGATGACAATAATGATAACCATAATTACCATTACTCTGAGATGTTGCCTTATAAGAATGAAAATTAAATTTAAAAATAACCTTGGCATTTCAGCCTTTTTTTATTTTTATTAAAATCTAGTTGCATTTCAGGATAAAGTACCCTAAAAAGTTTCTTCTGGCGTATGGATTTCACTCTTAAAAAAGGGAAAATATATGGAATCAATTACAAAAGCTGTTTAGAACCAGGGGAGAAATTTTAATGAACTTGGAGACATCGATGTAAATTTCTGATTCAGGCGTTGTGGAAAACCTTTTTACATTCTTTTAATAATAATTTTAATGAAAACCCCTTATTTGGTGCATGAGACTTCAATTTAGAATGTCCGCGATTGTTTTTATTTCAATCAACAACGTTCTAACAGATTGATGATGCGGGTGTTTAAATGATTTACTGTACACGGGAAATAGAATCTATAAATAGACAGTAGTATACGTAGATTCTATTAAGTTATTATATATACTACTTGCATGTATATATATATGCTGTAAAAATTTAAATTTTTAAATTAATTATAAAGGAAATTTAATCTGTTATTTGGGTAAAGAAAGCAAATTTAAAAATAAATTGTGTTCTTTAAATTATAAAATAATCAATTTGTCTGTTTCCCGTGTTACCATGTTTAATTATTTTCTCTTACCCATAGGGTCGAGAAAGTATTGTTTTAGGGTCAAATTTTCGAACATGAGTTTTTGTTATATTTACATGTTCTGAGGTCCCTGAATACGAAAATCATATTTTTAGCCAATGGTCTGTGTGACTGTTATCAGCATATCTCAAGAACAAATAGTAGCAGAAATTCCAAACTCGGTATTCTAAATGTGTATCATATAGGGATGCTACAGTAAGCTTTTCGTTGACATGAAGCAAATGGATTGTGTACAGGGATACTTAAAAGTATTCAAATACATTACGTCTATGGGGGAAATTGCAGGTAAGTAGAGTTTAACATCTATAGACTGCACTAAACCAAATTAAACGAATATATGTTTTTTGTAACAGAGTTAGTCAACAGGGGAAAAAATTGTGTATGTAGGAGCCTCGCCTCCCCCCATGGGGGGGAAGCCCTCCACGATGGGAGAAAATTTTCATGATGGGTATCTTCCAAAAGAGCTCGCCAATACATTTAAAACGAATGGTTGAACCATCGATCTGCGATAATTTAAAACAAATTTAGTAATTAATAAAATAAGAAATAAAGACTTTAATAAAATAAGAAATTAATAAATTAATAAAAATAATAAAGAAAAATAAATAAATAAATAACTTTAAATAAAAATAAATAAATAAATAACTTTAAATGAAAATAAATAAATAAATGCTAAAGATAAGTTTGATAACTATTAATAAAAAATATATAGATGATTATACAGTAGAATCTTGTACAACGCGCTCCCAGAAAACACGATTTCGATTAACGCGATGCAAAATCTGTGACTATTTCTCCTACAATGCGATAAAGAGTCTCGTATAACACGTAAAATAAAGGAACCACTTGATGACATCTTTTGTATTTTCAATTTGTTGAAGGAAGAATTGCTCCGTTACCATGCCAACTATTTGTCTCATTGGGAATGAAATCGTCTGCTCAATGAATGTCTCCTATAACGCGATTTTCTATTACGCGGAACATATGCCCCGCGTTATACGAAATTCTACTGTAATTTAAAGAAACATCTGTAATTCTTGACTTTTTTTTTTTAGTTCCACAGAGCACTAGTTTACAATAGATGCATACGTAAAAATTCAATGCCCAAAAATACCGAATTTGGACACAAGTAACGTAACAGAACTGTTAAATTAAATTTTTATAACAAGTTATTCATTTATTTATTGATTTGTACTTTGATATTCTTAAAAAAGATTCCAGTTTTTTTTCTTATTTACTTGATTTTTAAGAATTCTTAATTTAAAAGATTTTTTTTCCCTTTAAATAAAGACAAATAAAATAGATATTTTCCCATATATCCCATTTAATATGAAATGTGTGTAAAAAAGCCTAAGGTGTTCTCTAGTAACAATTAATTATTTTTTTTTTTTTTGAACGAAAACGAAGAATTTAAAATAACAATTAAGAAAAAAAAGTTGCTCTTAAAAACTTTATTTCGGATTTTCTTTTTTTTTTTCTTTTTTAATTAATAACCTTTTATTTACTTTTTATTTATTTATTTATTTATTTATTTATTTTTTATTTTTTTTTTAAGAATTTTTGCATCTTGTTCTTCAAATGAAATAACAAAGAAATATAAAAAAAAAAAAAAAAAAG
Organism: Salticus scenicus; assembly: GCA_963930645.1. NCBI lineage: Eukaryota > Metazoa > Arthropoda > Arachnida > Araneae > Salticidae > Salticus > Salticus scenicus. The sequence continues at coordinate 89,014,078 of OZ005655.1, read as the reverse complement.
AAAAAAAAAAGTTTATCTGTAAGAAACCAAAATAAGATACAAACGTAATATATTAAATGTGAATAACTTTTTTTTTTTTTTTTTTTTTTTTTTTTTTTTTTGTCTTATGCCATTGTTTCATTTATTATATAACATTTCTAATATTCGGTAAATCGTAAATGTAAAAAATAAACAATGATGAAAATTAATTGGAGGGAATTACACATAACAAAATTTAAGATACTTTGTGTTCATTTTTTTCTTGTTTTCAGTTCAGGAAAATGTATTTGCTTATTTTTGAGAAATGCATAGCACATAGCATGTTTCACTATAAATATATTGCAATTATATATATATATGTTTGACATTTAAAGAGTTCACATTTTTTTTAATTAAATATATATAAAAACAAAAATAATAATAATAATAAAGCTAACTAATTACGGGTTTATTTTTCAGAAAAAGGTTTATTATGTTATATATATCAACCAATAAGTATTTGAATACTTCCGAATTTAGACACTTAATCAAATAGCTAGAAAAAAATCTTGAAGAAATATCTTGAAATGATGGGAGTATATACAACATATTATACCTCATACATTTCAGCAAAAGTTTTGTCTTGAAGAGGAAAAGAGAACCAATAATAAATCATACAAAAATCGAATTTTTTGCATTACCCTGTAAAAAGTAATTCTTAAAATGCGTTTTGGCCGTAGCATGTGATTACAAAGATTATTTTCATTGTTTATATAATTTTTTATGCAGATACCACATATATTCATTGAGATATAACCGTTTCTTTAAAGATATTGCCAAAAAAAATTTCCCTTTTTTAATTATAGCACACAGAGTATTATACCCAGTGCAAAGGCATTTTTTAGACACTTGGAGAACTATTTTAGACACAGCGTATTGCAATCACAATACAAAATTGTTAAATATCTTACGAAATACGAGCCTTTTTATTAAATAAGTTCTAACTGTGCATGCGCAAGCTTTTAAAAATTTTTATTTGCATAATATAATAGTCAAAAGTAATGAGCTATTTATCTGAAAACCTCAAAAATCTATCGTGTAAATTCAAACCGTTATGAGTTATAGAATGAAGAGATGATAAGGGGTTTTATCAGTATTTGTTAACCAACTTCAAAAAAGAAGAGGTTGTCAATTCAAACTGCATGTTATTTTTTTTTTTTTTTTTTTTTTTGTTAGCTCATAACTTCTCAACGAATGCTCTGATGTTGATACTTTTGGTTTTGTTTAAAAGTCTTGGTCTGAAACAGGTCCACTTGTAATATCTTTACAATCTAAAAAAATACAGCGTGCCCAAATCAGCCAGTCCAACTCTTTGAAATACTAAACGACTACTGCTATAGTCATAAAAGTGGTATGTAGTTATAGTAAAGTGGTTGTGTGCTACGAGATTCAACAGCTCACAGCGTTACCTGGTGGAAAAGAGCAGTGTTAACATTCCTATCTCGAAAACTGTTCAAAATCGGGGGAAAAAGTGAATTACAAAATTATAGAGCATCATCTATTTAGTACAAAGAGACAGTTTGTAGACATTAATGCTAAAAATAGAACACTTAAACTGTGCATTTTCTTTTTCGCATTTTCCTATATTGTGCACACTGTTTTGTTAGCTTATAACTTCGTAAGAGATGATCCGACTTTAATGCTTTTTTTGTTGTTGTTGTAAATATCGTGGCTTGAAATTGGTCCCATTATGATTTCATCTAAATGTAAACAAATTACAGGGTGCTCACAACAGTCTATTTTTACTCTTTTAACTGTTGAGCGGCTGCAGCTACACTCGCAAAAGTAGTATAAAGGTAAAGTAGCCATGCACAACGAGAAAAACTTTGTATTTGAGTTCACACTACTATTATTCATCGATAATACTCATGTTATTTAACATTTGAATCATTATGTTATTTTTTTGAAAATTATTCGACAAATTAAAAAAAAAAAAAAAAAAAAAAAAAAAAAAAAAAAAAAACTTTGAAATAATACCGGAGCCAGTTCGTACAAACTGTTTCAGAAGTAGTGTCCGTACGCCATGTGTAAGGGAGACTGGGGCACAGTGGACTTAGGGGCACAGTAGACCACCCCTATTTAAATCTCTTAATTATTAACTCTTTTATTTTATATTGAGACTCATTGATGGCAGCATGGTACTACTTGTATACACCTAAAAAAACACATGGTAAATGCTAAGGTAGCCATTTTATACAATTTTTATGTTTTGAGCTGCTCAAAGTAATTTTTTAAGTTTGAAGTTCTTTTTTTAATTTTATCAAGACTGAAATATTGACTACAAGTATTGGATAGTTCTTAGGAAAAGGAAAGATATTGTTGTTTTTAAATTTATGAAAATTATTAGCATGTTTAAAGAATATTATTATTTGTTTTGTCTGGACATGGGGCACAGCAAACCACCCATACATGGGGCACAGTGGACCGCCGTCCAATGTGCCTAAAAGTCCAAATTATATTTAATACCATATTTATTTTAGTTAAATTTACATATACAAAGATAATGTGACTCAAAATAATTAATAAAAAAATAATAATAATCTTAGTGTTATAATGAAATAAATTTCTGAAAAGGGAAAATAGTTGAATAGTAGTATAATAATTATGAATATCTAAATTTAATAACTATGTGAATTGTTTAATATTAAAATAAATAAATAAATAAAATGATTATGTGATATAATATAGAATAGGTTATACAAATTTATTGTTGTTGTTTTTAGAAATAACATGTAAAAGATAAAAGTAGAAAAATTTTAGTTAAATTTTTCTCACAAATATAATGTAAAGTATTAATATCTCAAAATAATTAATAAAAATGTTTAAATAGTAATAAAATGTTTAATAATATATTTCATAATTTTTATAACTATATAACCTTAATAAACAATTAAAAATATATCTTATTGTTTTAGTGATGGCACGTAAAAGACAAAGGAAATCTGATATAGGATTCTTCCTCTAATTTGGTTGCTTGTTTATTTTGATTTCCTCTAAATTTTGGTAATTTTATTTCATGTAAATGTTCGAATTATGTTATTTAGACTAGAATTGCATTAGAAAGTAATTTTAGAAAAAAAAAAAAGAATAATTTATATTAATTGAATATGAACAACAGTGGTTGGTCCACTGTACCCCGGGTTGTGGACCAATGTGCCCCGGAGATGGTGCACAGTGGTCCACTTTGTGAGTGCACACAATTTATTTTTTATTCTTAATGCATTAAATGTATCGTTATAAAAAATAGGACATGTCAAGAAAAGTTTAAAGAATGTTTGCTAGTTTTTTCAAGTACCTTGCGTTTTTTTTATTTTTTGTGAAAAAAATTAAAAGTGTAAAAGTGGTCCACTGTGCCCCGAACTTCCCTACAAACCTTTTAAAACCTTAAATAAAATGGTGCGAAAAAGGGCGATTATTAACAGTGCTCCAGCATAAATTGGAATATCGCATGTCTAGGTATATAAGAAACTTTTTGACACTATTCAAGACTACGTAATAACAAAACATTTATTGCTTGAACTTTAAATATAAAGCTATAAGATTCTTCGGTAATTAAAAACAATACTCATTTTTATGACTGATTAATCTGGTTAAGTTGTACAATATTTAGGAACAATTACATGGAGTTCTATAATATAGGCTAAAAACGAATTTTTTATTAATTTATTTATTTTAACAATGAATTCATTTGATCTAAACTTTATTCATTTTTTGAGCTTTTGTTTGGAAATAAATTTATGTATTGATAATAATAATAACCGTAATAAGGAATACTTTAAAATATTGCCGACTTTTAACTAGTATTAACAAAAATATTTGTTAACTCGAAGTTACATTAAAAATTAAACTTAACATTTAAGTGTTTTCTTTTTCTTCTACTTCTTCTTCTTCTTCTTTTTTTTTTTTTTTTTTTTTTTTTTAAATCTAGCCGTTTTCCTTAATAAATTGCGCAAAAAAAGTTTTTCTGGCACATGGCTTTCACTGCATTAAAAAAAAAAAAAAAAAAAAAAAAAAAAAAAAAAACATAAAATAAAATAAAATAAAATAAAATAAAATAAAATAAAAATCTTGGAATCAATTACAAAAAGCTGTTTAGAGGCAGGGAAGAATATTATAATGGACTTAGGAATGGGGATGTAAATTTCTGCTTCAGGAGTTTTGGAAAACTTTTTTTGCATTCTTTTAATGGTGTTTTTAATGAAAACTCTATTTGATGCATGTGACTTTAAGCGAAAATTCCCGCTGATTGTTTTTATTTTAATCAACAACGTACTAAGTGTTTGATGACACGAGTGTTTAAATGATCAATGAATATCTCTGAAGATAATAACTGCATACATAAAATATAATCGATAAACACATTGTTTTATAATATATACCGGGTGATTCAAAATAGATGTTACAGCAATTATATCATAAACTAAGAAAGATAGAAACATACTTCCAATTACAAAATTAGAGCAAATTAAGAGTAGATTTCAGATATGGCATTATTTTGTCAAAGGGGCTGTATACATATTAAATACGAAATTTAATTTTTATACGGTTTCTCCTATCATGTGACTTATATTCAGAAAAATATTCTCCTCGCTCTAACAAGCAAATTAAAAAAAAAATCATCTCTCTAAGTCAAAATCTCGCTGAGTTATTGCAATTTGAAAATGATGACTTACACCACTTTTTTTTCAATTTTGGCATCTATTTTTCAACGCCAACGGGCTAACTTTAGGGGGTTATCTATGAGTTGAGAAAAATTAAAAAAAGATCCTTTATTTTAAAATAACAACTAAAATCGTTCAAACGCGTGAAATCAACAATTTTAAGAATTTAATGCAAATTTACATTATTTCGTATTGTTAAAAAATTTAATAGTTAAATTTCTGAGGGGTCACCTGCAAATTAAATCACGTTAAGAGAGGGAAAAAAACTAAAAGACTAGCAAAACCGTGTGAAATTTTCGCGCTTTATTTTTACCACTTTCCATCATGGTTGATAAATTTAATGATTTCGGCTCTTTAACAATTCCAGCAAGATTGAAAAGTGTTAATGACTTCGATTTGTGTGTCTGTCCATCCGTCTTCCTGTGTGTCTGCACTCTAACTCCGTGAATATTCATAGAATTTCCTTAAACTGATATATGATATTTGAGGTCACAATCGGATGTTCCTTATTGAAAATGGAGCGAATACATCTGCTAGCTTGTGCACAGGGACACCCGAAAGTATTCCAAAGCTTTAATTTATGCATATATTAATAAAATTGAAATACGTTATTATAGTTTTCTATCGGATATTTTCTATAGAAAATGAAGTAAACACCATCACTGGTTTGTATACAGGGACACCCGAAATTATTCCAAAGCATTGCGTTCTATGTGAAGATATTTCTATAAACCAAAATTTAATTACTTTGCATAAATCTTAATGAAATTGAAATATGTTATTCATATGCACAAAAGAATGCTTTCTATACTGTACAGTACGACTAACATTAGATTTCCAGGGCACGCAAAAATATTCAGTTACGTTAAGGGTTATTATTGGACGTTTGCTGGAATTGTATTTTCGTTTGCATTAAACATTTTCTAACAATTTTTAACTGTGAATAAGATTTCAATTTGCATTTTTTTTTTGTGTGTGTGTGTGACTGTATATAAATATTTTCAGAAATTTTCAGAAATGATATATGTTATTCAGGTTTACTATATGATATTCCCTATTTAAAATGGCATTAATTAATTCTTTACAAATGGTTTACGTACAGGAACGCACAAAAGATGCCAATATATTGCGTTTTGGGACAGATATTCTTATGAATAATAACTTTATACTGTAAAAATCATAAGGAAATTCATATTTATTATTAATATTCTAAAATAATGATTTGTATAGAATATGATATGGTATAGATGTATAATTCTACGCCAGGGGGTTACCTACTCAACCCCCGTTTAATTATAGTGCCTATACTTATCAAAACAAAAATCAAGTCTGTTATCAATTTCCTCGAAACTTGTAAACCTTCATCAACTTTTCAAGTGGCAACTAGATATGGAATCCAAAGTATCAAATTCGCATTTCCTGTACTTATTGCTTTCTCATACCCATAAGGTAGAGAAAGTATTGTTTTGGGGCCAAATTTTCGAAAGTAAGTTTTTGTTATATTTAGACGTTTTGAGGTGTCCTGAATATGAAAATGGTGTTTTTAGCGGTTGGTCTGTGTGTGTGTGTCTCTCTGTTATCAGTTTATCTCAAGAACAAATAGCAGCAGACATTCCAAACTTGGTATTTTAAATATGTATCATATAGGAATGCTACACTAAGCTTTTCATTGAGATGAAGCAAATAGTTCGTGTACAGAGACACTCAAGAATATTCAAATACATTTCGTCTATGGGGAAAATTGCAGGTAAGTAGAGATTAACACCTATAGACTGCACTAAACCAAATGAAATGAATGTATATATTTTATATGCATAAAAACATGCCTCATGTAGAATATGGCAGGGAAATCATTCACTGTTCATTTAATTGGCTACACAAAATAACTAGATTATATTGCGACAATAGCTGAAAATTGATGGAAGTGCATTTTAGGTTGTGCCGTATATTATTACTATAGGTTTATATTTAGGTGCACTTTGTGGTTTGTACATATTCTTCAAAAGATATACAGGGTTGCAAATATTTAAGTTATAATATTCATTTTTATTGTTAGTGAAAGTTCTTTACTATAATATTTTACCATGTCCAGGAAAGCTGCTCAGGAATGGAAATGAATTCCTCATAGACATATGATAAATAATGTATGTTTTTAAGCTAAATATGCATCGCTTGTGTTTTGTGTATTTACACATTTTAAGGCTTCCTTATTACCAAAGCCATATTTTTTAATGTTTGATTATTGCCTGAGTCGAATAATTTCAGGAAACGAATAATTTTCGGAGATCCCCCTCACATACAACTAATTATCATTAAAACTCTTCCGAAGCCTAATTTGAATTATTTTAACGTAGGTTTACATAACAGTACTCTTTATGTTACCTCTTAATTTCCAACCTGTATTTATGGTATTAAATTTCAGGGTAATAGAAAGTCGTGTGAGTGGCACACCAGATTATTTGTTGTTAAATTATGCTGATAATTCATATATATACAGATCAACGAATAAAAATTTACCTTCTGTATTCAAGAGGCCTCAAAATGTCATATTATACAGAAAAAAAAATCTCTCTCCAAAAGCTACTTTGTTTACAGTATGGGTATGAGAAATTAATTTTGCGTTCTGTGTCAGCAGTGTTCTTCAAAAAAAAAAAAAAAAAAAAAAAAAAAAAAATGCAGCAAACACTTACACCAATTAAATTTAATAATAATAATAAAAAATGTTTACCTTAATTTTGGGTAGCCCTGTATATTTTCTATAAACTATATACACATGACTTTGTGTACGTAAATTTAGTGTTATATGTAAAACAAGTTACACAAAATGAAATACACTTCCAGCAATTCCCAAGTATAGCTCCAATATATCGAAATACTCTGGGTAACCCTGTAAATGAATGATGAATGGTTGCTATACCAGAATCTACATAAAACATGCTTTTATGCGTATAAAAAATTTGTTCTTTTCATTTTGTTTAAGGCAGTCTGTATATTAATGTACATATGAGAAATTTCGCTCACAGACGTAATGTATTTGAATTCATTTGGATGACCCTGTAAACAAACAATTGTCTGATCATAACGAATACTTTAGTGTAGCACCGCAATATGATAAGGATTTAGAATGTGGAATTGGATTTTCTGCTACTATTTGTTCTTGAGATATTCTAATAACACACAGACACACACACACACACACACACACACAGAGAGAGAGAGAGAGAGAGAGAGAGACCAACCACTAAAAACATGATTTTTGAATTCAGAGGATCTGAAAACATGCAAATAAATAAAAGCTAATTTTCGGAAATTTGATTCAAAAACAATTCTTTCTCTACACCGTGTATATGAGTAAGAGAATGTATAAAGAAAGAAAAATGAATTTGAAAATTCCCTTTCAGTACATAAATTATTCATAAATTTTATTTGTTAAATTATCAATGAGTACTCTCTTGTGTATTTACTAGGGAAAAGGAGACATAACAGGTTAAAATAGCCGTCTTTCCCTGAATGATTTCTTTTTCTCCCCCCCCCCCCAAACGCTGATCAACGTGTGCCTTATTGCAAAAGGAATAGTAATTCACTTTTGATACAACCCCTTAAAACTTGGCGAAAAATGCTAGAATTTTCAAATTGCAATAACTCAGCGAGATTTTGACTTAGAGAAATGATTTTTTTTTATTTTGATTGTAAGAGCGTGGAGAATATTTTTCTAAATATAAGTCATATGATAGGAGGGGCCGTATAAAAATTAAATTTCGTATTTAATATCTATACAGCCCCTTGTACAAAAGAATGCCATATCTGAAATCTACTCTTAATTTGCATCAATTTTGTAATTGGAAGTTTGTTTCTATCTTTCTTAGTTTACGAGATAATCGCTGTAACATCTATTTTGAATCACCCGGTATATCATATTATGTTAAACTGCTTTAGTTTTCTTTTTTGCTATATAACCTTGAATTTAATTAAATATTTACAAGGTTAACTTAATTTATAATTTAATTAAAAAGGTAGTATTTATAAATTCTTTGTATTCTTCATTTTACTAAATGAAGTGTTGATTCCCAGATTTATTTATTTATTTTATTTTATTTATTTATTTTATTTTATTTATTTATTTATTTTTTATGGAGTTTTTAATACTCCGATTGAAACATTTTATGAAGAATAGGAAATTTTGAATTCTTGATCTAAATTTAAAAATATTTTTTTAAATAAATATTATCATTATTATTTTTTCTTTCATTATTTTATTTGTGAATATTTCCTTCTTGAATGATTTCTTCAAAAAAAAAAAAAAAAAAAAAGTTTAGATTTGATAATTATTAATTAAAACCAAGACTATTAAAACTATATAGATGAATATAGTTAAATAAATCGACTGCAGTTTTTGACGTCATTTCATCCACATAAGTCTTATGTGAAAACAATATGTGCCCTTAAACCATTAAATTTTTACTTTCTTCTATATGTAATATAGAGAAAGTATTGGATTCGTAAAAATTTTCGACCTCGGGTTTTTGATGAATTTACACGTTTTGAGAGCTGTAGAACACGATTTGACCATTTTTAGAAAATGTCTGTCTGTCTGTCTGTCTGTCTGTGTGTGTGTGACAAAATTTTGTGGCAACTGTATCTCAAGAACTACTGCACAGAATTTCATACAAATTGGTATGTAGTTGTACCTTGACATAAATTAGTGCCTATCAACTTTTGGTAAAAATTGTCTTACAGGTTGCGTTGCCATCCCGCTTTTTCTAAATTTTTAACATGGTGATATAGGACAAAATTTTGTATAAATGTGCATAAAGAGAATTATTTTTTAGTAATCATTATGAAATTTACAAGAATTATTTAAAATAGAGATAGTCAACTGGGAAAAAAATTTTGTATGCGTAGGAGCCTCGCCACCCCCCGTGGGGGGGAAGTCCCCCCTCGAGGGGAGTAAATTTTCAAGATGGGTATCTTTCGAAAGGTCTCGTCAATACCTTTAAAACGAATGGTTGAACTATAAATCTGTGATAATTTAAAACAAAGTTATCGATTTTTTTTACTTTTAACAAAAAAAAAAAAAACTTAGAAAAAAATCGTTTTTTTTTTTTTTTTTTTTTTTTTTTAAAAACGAAATTTAACCAGACTTGGTATTTAGTTGGCCCCTGACATAAACTGAGGTTGATTAGATTTGGGGATCAATCGCTCAACAGGTGGCGCTGTGATCGTATTTTTTCTAAATTTTTAACATGGCAGTATAGGAAAAAATTTCGTATAAATGTACATAATGAGAGTTATTCTTAACCTGTGATTGTGAAATTAATATGAATTATTGATAATAGTAGTAGTTAATTAGGGAAAAAATTTGGGGCATCGCTCCCCCCCCCCCCCTAGGGGGAAGTACCCCCCCTCCGGGTATGCGTGTAAATTTTCAAGATCGGTATCTTTCGAAAGGTCTCGTCAATACCTTTAAAACGAATGGTTGAACTATAAATATGTGGTAATTTAAAACAAAGTTATCGATTTTTTTTACTTTTAACAAAAAAAAAAAAAAAAATGAAAAAAATCGTTTTTTTTTTTTTTTTTAAATATTGTTACTGCGTGAATTTGTATAGGAAAATATAGAAGAAAGTCTTGTGGTGGCCACAACATACTAGTTTATGATGCCTTCATATTTCTAGAATAGTTTGCAAAACGATGAACTGGGACTTGATAAGCATAATAAAACTTGTTTGGAGGTATTTTTAGTTAAATACTGAAATTGTTGTACTTTTAAGAGTTATTATAAGTATTTAATTATTTCATTTAGTAAATTTTTTCCATAAAAATTATATTTTTATATTAGATTAATTTTTTTCTCAATTTTATTTATGTATTTATTAATTATCGCGCATACTTATTTATTTGAATTAAATATCTTTAAAACAAATTTCAACAGCTCTCTTATTTAGTTTATATCTGAAAAACTTTAGTTTATGAGACTTTTTTTTTTTTTTTAAATAAGACAAATAAAACACTTATTTTTTCATAAATCTTATTTGATAAAGAATACGTGCAAAAAAGTTTAAGGTTTTATCAAATGGCAATTAAGTTTTAAAGATTTCTTTAAATTATGAAAAGGGAGATTTCTAAAGAAAAATGTAGAAAAAAGGTAATAAAAACCTTTTTTCTTAAAAAAACTATTTCGGATTCTTTTTTAATTAATTAGTTTTTGAAAAAGATTTCTCGCAATTAATACTTTAAATGAAATAACAAAAACAGAAAAATATAAAAGTGTTTATTTGTAAGCAACCATACAAAGGAGCAGTCGTAATATATCAAATATGAATAACTTTTTTTTTATGCTATTGTATTAATTACTATAACATTTCTAATATTCAGAATTTCTTTAATATAGGAAATGAGCAATGGAGAAAATCTATATAATAAAAATACATATAACAAAACTCAAGATTATTTTATTTCATTTATTTATTTATTCAATTTATTCAATTTATTTATTTATTTTTTGAGAAATACACAACATGTTTTAAAAGTAAATATATTGCGATTATAATAGATTTCATTTTCTTTCTTTCTTACTTACTTTCTTTTTCTTTCTTTCTCTCTTCTTTTTATGATAAAAGTTTTCACAGTAAAGATATAAAATTAAATATAGAAAAATAATATTTAATAAGGTAGAATGACCCTTAGAATATTTCTCTAGAAAAAAAAAAAAAAAACTTATTATAGTATATAGTAAAAAAATTTACAATCTAACAAACATATAAAATATTCTTCAATTTTTAACATTTCAAGTGTTTAAAAAATTAAACTTGAAAAATTAACAGCTTTAGGAATCTACATCATTATAGTAAAATATTTTTCTTCGTGATAAGTTTATTTTATGTAAAAATTATAGTTTTTAATTATAAGCATAAGAACATGAAAAGAAATAAATCAGTTTTGTTATTTATTCTTTGAAAATCTGAAATAAATATGAAATGGCGTAATAAAGATACAGTTCAATCAATTCAGGAAAATGTAATATTAAATGTGCTTTGCAGTTCCAACTCATATAACATTCTGAGTACTTCTCAGAGAATTCGAAATTACAAATATAAATGTAATGTTGTAGAGACATATTTGATTTTTAATTCGTTATTTTATTATTTAATATAAAATTCAGGAATAAAGAAAAATGTTATATATACGATAGTTGATTTTTTTAATATGATATTCTAAAGTATCGTAAAAACTAATTTTTATATCCGCAGAAGAAAAGAATATTAGATGCAATTTAAGTTTTTCAGAATGTTTTCATATGTATATATGCTCATTTAATACTTTCTATGTGCAACAAAGATTACTGCACTTAAGTAAAAAACGCAAAAGGCTCATTATAAACGCCTGCATACTGAATATTTTTGAAAATGATAAAAACGACATTTTTTTTTTTTAATACTGCATTACAAAATAGTGTTAAGCATACAGGATATTTTGGATATATATTTACTATTATAAATATTTGTAAATAGGAAATATAATATTTTTCTATAACAGTAAGTATAATGTCATCTACACTAAAGTCGAAATTTGATATTTATTGAACAATATTCTGAATTCGTTGTTTCAGGTGAGGTATATAATTTTACTAACATTTTTCATGTATAAAAATAGTTGTTGGGCAAGTTAATGGAAACAATTCTTATTTTACGTTTTTTATACAACATCGCCAAAAATACTTACTTGGTTGTTAATTAAAATTCAGGAAAAAGTAAATCTTATTTTTTCTTATATTTTTCGGGAAATAGCTTACATTGATACAATTAGGAGACGGTAAATAAATTAAAATTGAGAAAAAAAAAAACTATTTGTGATTACCGTAAATCTGAAAGAAATTCGATTCACTATTAAATTCTAGGTATGGTTATAAATTATATATTTATATCTTTATAATTTTTTTGACTTGTTTATAAAGTTCTTTACATGTTTACGTAGTGTAAGTATCCCTAACGAAAATCGTATAAATAATGCTTATTGTTCCTTTTCAGGGAATACACTGCTCGACATTGAAATGCAACACCAAGAAGGAGTGGTCAGAAAGTGATGAAATTTGTAAAAAAGACAGAGACAGAAAGGAACAGTAAGTGATCTTTATTTCAGAATGATAGCCAGAATACAGAGCGAGAACGGCGTCGTCTCAGTAGGATGTAGGACCACCGCGGAAAGCGATGCACGAAGAAACACGTCTAGGCATAGAGTCAATAAGAGTGCGGATGGTGTCCTGAGGGATGGCTCTCCATTCCCTTTCAACCATTTGCAACAGTTAGTCTTCTGAACGAGGCAGGGGCAGAGTCTGCAAACGGCGTCCAATCACATCCCAAACATGTTCGATTGGTGACAGGTCAGTAGAGTATGGTGGCCAGGGAAGCATCTGTATACCTTGCAGAGCATGTTGGCAGATGCGAGCACTGCGTGGTCGGGCGTTATCCTGTTAAAAATTGCATTAGGCAGCCCCTGAAGGTAGGGGATTGCCACCGACCGCAGTACATTATTCAAGTATCGTTGGGCCGTCATAGTGCACTGAATACGAACTAGAGGTGACATGGAATTATTCGCAATAGCGCCCCAAACCACTATGTCACGTTGTCGCGCGGTGGGGCGTTCCACAGTTACTGTCGGATTAGATCTGTCTCCACGTCGACTGTCACTGGATAAACAGAAGCGTGACTCATCTGAGAACACGGCGTTTCGCCATTCTGTCATCCACGTCGCTCTAGTCCGGCACCATTCCAAACGTTGGCGTCTATGCTGTGGGGCCAATGGCAGTCTTCTTAGCGGACGCCGTGAGTGCAGGCCACGTGCAATCAATCGATGTTCTGGTCGACACGGGAACATCAAGGGTCTCTTGCACATGCTGCAGAATCGAGGTAACTTACCGAAGTGACTTGCGGGTCCGCCACAGCTTGTCGGCGGATGCGTCGATCCACGCGTGCTGACGTCACTCTGGCTGCATCTGCACCCCTCAACTTTGCCACATTTCCTTGTTCCAACCATGTTCGCCACAGCCGATGCACCGTGCTCACATCCATGTGGGTATCAGCTGCGATTTGACGTAAGAACCATCCCTCCCCCTTCTCATTCCGATCACCATACTCCTCGTAAAATCATCTATCTGCTGGAAGTGCCTTCGTTGACGGCGGCCTGGCATTGTCTCCTATTACACGTATCCTCCGAGACAAAAACAAAATTTCTTGGATGATTCGTCTGGCAGAAATAACGACACGAATATTGCCCATTCTGCAAGTTCCTTCATTTATATCTTACCTCACGTGCGTCGGGGAGCTGCGCATTTCACATCATTCGCATAACTCAGTGACGTGTGTGTACTCTAAAATTTGCATAAATTTCTGACCACTCCTTCTTGGTGTTGCATTTTCAATGTCGAGCAGTATATATTACCAATACATTATTATTTGCCAATATGTTACCGTCTATGCAAGAATATAATTTAAATCATAATTTGCTAACTTTATCGTGAACAAAAGGTAACATACTCAACACACACTACAGATGCATAAAGGTAAGTTTTCTATAGAAAATGGTATGATTAGCATGAAGATTTACACGGATACAGATAATTTTTCGTATGCATTTGCAAATACCAGTGGGAATTTTCCGTTTGCCTACACACACCCACAATAATAATAATAATAATAATAATAATAATAATTAAGTAATTCAAACAAATAAATATCTAAGACTATATCGAAAAAAAAAATATTTGATTACCAGATGTTTTTTTCTTTTTAGATCTGAAAAGAATCGTGTTATAACTTAAATATATTTGTTCTCAAAACAAACAGATCCGTATCAGAAATTGTTTGGATTTGAACTTTTCATTACCTATCTATCTATATCTATATTTTTGTCTATATCTATCTCTCTGTATCTATAACTATCTCTATATTTATCTATATAGATATATATATAATAAACAGTTTAAAGTGCACTTTTTTGGTGCGTCTTTAATATTTAACACTTTCAAACAGAAATAAAAATGTGCTTTGATGTGCTTTACATTTAGTATATTTTACTTGTCTCTCCGATATATATTGTAAGGATTCATTTCATTGAAATTGGTATAAGTTTTTGAGATACATTTTTTTTTTTTTTTTTTTTTTTTTTTTTTTTTATGTTTTAAATAGCGATTTGTGTACATGTACAAATAAAATAGTTACTAGAATAGAGAGTAAATAGGGGTCTTTCCATTAAAGTATATTTTATATCTGTATAGTGTAATTAACATACAAATATCAGCATACATCTTTTATATACCCAACATAGAAAAAAAAATGCACGCCATAAAGTAATGCACAATTTATAATAAAAATTATTCAAGTGGGCTTTACAAAGTTGTTCATCTACATTATTGAAATGGAAAAAAAAAAATCATTCAAATTATATAATAAAAAGAATTATATTACAGTCGCATTTAAATTCTTTTCGAGTAGCTTTTTTGTATTTTTTATTTTAGATTTTTTTTTAAACTTTAAACTACGTTTTGTTACATCGAATTAACTCTAAGACATTTAAAATTTATTGCACATAAATTATTTTACTCCAAAATCTTAACAATATGAGTAAAATATAAGATTTTTAGTAAAAAAAAAAAAAAAAAAAAAAAAACTAGTTTTAAAATATATATCTGCATATAATATTTCTAAATTATTCTTCGAGAGGGAAAATATATATATATATATATATATATATATATATATATATATATAAAGATTATAATGTGTAAGATATGTAACATGTAATTTTATTTGTAAAAATACTAGTTTTATAATATAAATATATATATATATTAATTTTTTTTTCGAGAAAAAAAAAAGAATTTTTTTTCAATCTCATTATATGCACTCACATAAATATAGAGGGTTTTTTTTTTTTTTTTTTTCAATCTCATTATTTTACGAAAGGTAACTAACATACAAATACTTAGGTAACATGTTTTAATTAAACCTGTTGTACAGATGAAATTATAAATAAGATTTATGTTAAGTTAGATACTAACAATGATTTAAACCCTTCAATGCACTCACATAAATGTAGAGTAAGTAAGGATTATTTATGTTCCTTCATTTAACATAATGTCGGAACAATGTTCAGGGCACAATATAACAGATCAATTAAAATCTAGTCAATGAATGCACATAAGTGCTTAATCCATACACATTGCAATATTACAGTAACGTAGATATTATTGTAAGAATAGGGTAATTAGAATAACACTTCACAGATCAAAGAGACCAAATGTTTGTAGTTTATGAGACGCTCTGCCAACATTACCTATGAGAAGTAAATCAAAACTTATACAGATGATTAAATCTCCTGTAAATCTGATTTGTTACAAAACTCTTTAGTTTATGAGACATTTTCAGAGAAAGTTGCTGACATATCTGAATGTGTCACACAATATATAGTCGAGTTTAATTACACATAGAATGTAATTTATTAGGATATACCATTTAAAGCTTCAATGTATGATTTAAATATGAAATTACTGAACATTAAAACCTTATGTTTTAGTACTGGTAATTGGAACTCAAAACTTTAAGATTTTGTTTAGTACTATTGTTACCTTATTCTCTTAAAGATGTCGAAATCAATTTAACTTTTGGTACAATATTATTGATTTAAATAGCTTTTATTTTATGTTGCAATGTTTATAAATTGTATTTTAACTATTCTAAAAAATGTCTTTTATATATTTCCGTAATTATTTTACTGTACATTTATAATTATAAATGGCTGCGCTTGAATTTAAGTTCAATTAATCATCTCTTGGATGCTGGAGGTTCACTATTGAATTTTACTCTAATTTTTCTTAACTAGAAACAGTTTTTTCTAGTTTTGCGTTATACCTATGAGTGAATATGGAATTTATTGTGTTATGTGTATTTGATAAACATTTTATTTATTTATATAAACTTTGTAAGCTACGCTGGCTTTGTAAGCATCGCTAATCCCTTTACTTATTTATTTATTTATTTATTTTTTTTACATTAATTTTAAGTCTTTTATTTTATTTTTTTATTTGACTTTGTAAGCTTCGCTGTTAACTATACTTAAAAGAAAAATAATATATATATATATATATATATAGGGGAGACCCGTGTACGTAGGGCCATCATGTACCTAGTGCCACCCCACTTTATTTGAATAATATTTTATTTTAAGTTTTAATACTCAGTTGGGCGAGTAACAACACATATTGCTGTTTTTACAACTACTTTTGAACTTTTGAGGAGAGATTTTTGACAAGTTGCATGCAGAAAACGAATTTACAGGGTTTGAAATAAATTTTTGCAGCTTATCTCTTTTGCTATTTTACAAAGGCAAGTCAAATATTTTTCTTTCATTTCTAGTGTACAATTTTGCTTGTTATATTGAGTAGTAAATGAGATATTTAATTAGTCCTCTCTGCATGTGGATTTTTTAGTGGAAGGCATTTTGAATGAAGTTACCAAAACTTGTACCTAGGGCCACATCGTTACCTTGTACCTAGGGCCAGTGTGTTTGGACCTTTTAACACTTTCGCGACCGCATGTTTTTGTCTTTATGACAGTAAAGTCCGCTTGTGGGAGTTTTTATCATAAGTTACAGTTTTTCAAAACAAAATTTTCCGTATTTACATTTATATTACAAATGGATATGCATTATAATCATACTCTCTCTCTAATCAAAGTATTTGCATCCATAGTATATTGATTGTACAAATATGAATATTGTGTATATTTTTTAGAAACAAATAACATACAAATTGCAGAAGAAACGCCCACTGGTGGAGTTTCATATTTTCAAATGACGCGAATCTACGTCAACGGTCGAGAAAATGTTAAGAAACACAGTAGTAGTACAGCCTGTAGAAATTGGATGCTGGCAAGCCCTGGTAAACCAATCACTATATATGACGTTTCTGAAAGTATTGGCAAATCCTATCCGTCGGCATTTACTCCTGTAAACATTCTGTCAGGCTTTCGTGTATCAGGCATATAGCCAATAAATCAAAACACATTCACTGAGGATGAACATGTAAGTTCAAATGTGACTGAAAGACAAAACCCCTGCATTAAAAAAAAAAAAAAAAAAAAAAAGATTTTCCAGGAAGAAAGTGAACCAACAGTGATCGAATTGGATGTCTCTGTTTCGTGTCCTGTTGATATTTCGAAACCTTCAACATCTAACATCTTTTCGTGTGTTATGCTTTAACAGGTACGAACCTAAGCAAAACCTTTACTTAAAGCAAAAACTCCCACAGAAACACTCCAGAAAAAAAAATTGAAGGGAAAAAAAAAAAAAAAAAAACATTTTGTTAGAATAGCCCAAAGAAAAATAGTAAGTCTCGTGTTTTTTTATTTACTATATTTATTGATAAGCCTAAAAATATTCAATATATCATTTGCTGCAAATGAAATATTCTTGAAATAATTCATTTTAAAACATAACCCTCGAATGACAACACTCTTAAAAGGAAACTAAAAAAGCGGCGTATATTTTTTATGCAGATAAATCAAATATCTAACTGTATCATGCAAAAATCGTATATTGCATTATAATTTTTAGGTAAGATGACTATTGTTTACGACTTATTATATCGTTAAATATAAGTCCTGAGCAAGCATAGAAAGGGTAGTAGTTTTCCTTTAGAAAATGCATGTTTTCCTTCAAATAAATTCTCATAAATGATGTCATTTTCAATGATCAAATTACTACATTTGGGATATTTTCTTAAATGATTGTCATACTAACATGCTATACAAATTATTTTGATTTTAAAAATACTGAAACACTGCACCATACTGACGTATTCACAGTTAAATGTTTAATTAACATGCACAAAAATTTCAAGAAAGTAAGAATTAAGAATATTTTTTCCACATTTCATTGTTTTATAATTTATTATTATTATTTTTTAATCTCACTCTATATAAATAATATGTATATACTCGCGCATAATTCGACCTCTAAATTTCAAGGAAAACTTGGATAATATCACTATTTTAGACCAGTTTTCTTTCCCTTATTTTATCAAAATTAATTTTGCGATTGTACAAGTAGAAGAAGACGAGTACTGGACCACAACACGTTTTCCTCTCGAATTAAGGACTCGACTTATACGCAAGTATATACTGTGGATTAGTAGTAGCCAGTATATCCAATCTGAAGTTTATAGCTGCTTTATTACTGCCGAAATCATGCGAAAATCATACACTTATTTACACGTTTAAAATATACGAGTGACATATTATTTTTAATATCATTGTCTTTAATTTTTTTTTAATCGATATCTTTATAATGCTATATATCTTTATAAATGTTTACATAAAATTGCCTGATATGGATCCTAAAAAAATTCAGCAAAAGTTTTCTGAATGCATATCAAGTAATTGTAAGACATACCATTTGAAAAAAGACCTAAAACACTTAGTTACTTCAATACAGAGTGTTTAATATAAAAATGAAAAAATATAAGTTTTCATATAAAAATGAAAACTTATATTATATTTCTAATAAACATGAAGACTAAAAATGCTCTATTCTCGATGTAATTTATTCATTCTAATAACACATTTAGTTTATTATTTAAAGGCTTTTTGACAAAATATCGTGATTTGATTTTTTACTCGGAGTGTTTGTATTCTGAAATTTTTAAATTTTTTTTTTTAACCGGAACATTTTTATTTATAGCTCTTTAATTAAAAATTACACTTCGTAATTATTGTTAGAAAATATCCAAGATACAAGCACCCTTGTTATATACTTTTATATTTGATGTTTTATGTATGGAGATATCTACGCACTGTATTAGGAACTATATATGTCTATTATAAATAACAAATCTGGATGTATCCGATTTAATAAATACCTTTTTTTTTTTTTTTTTTTTTTTTTTTTTTCAGAAATTAAAATATGAATAAATTTCAAAAATGCTAGGTTTCTATAAAAAAAATAAATAAATAAAGAAAAAAAATATTTTTTCGTAGTGATTTTTTGGAAATGGGCGTCAAACTTAATACATGTATTTGTTTGTAATTTATTTTTGTTGCTCTTTCCGATATATTTCCTTAGATCTTTTTAATTAAAAAAAAATACATTCAGGAAATAGTTAATTTTTTTTAAGCATATTCTTACATTTAAAACAAAGTTTATAGAAAAAATTGTGTTATTTTTTTAATTTAATTTTAATTTTAATTTATTTATTTTATACATATTATTTTTAAAGCAGTGTTTTAGAAGGAAATTTTATATTTTTAAAATCATTTAATTCTAGCAGGCTATGTCCGTTTCGCTGGTCATTATATTTAAATGAATTTTCAAAAGAAATGAATCACCATTTACTTTTATATCCTATTTTTATATAAATAAATATATAAATATAAACCTACATTGAAATCGCACTAAACCTCGCTTCGAGAACCCGCTGCCTATGGTATCTCTTTTTCCGACCGCACTGCATCGGGTCCAGGTTACCACGGCCTGTAGAAAAGTATTTCTAGGTCACTTCACTTTGGGTATTTTTTGACGACAGGTAGATCTGCTGTTATTTAAGAACTACGATTTTAAAGATGACAGTATATCAGCATATATTAAATATTTCAGCTTTTCAACCATGCATTTTAGAGCCCTCGCTTTTTACACTATATTATCATATCATTCTGAGTAATATTATATATGAAATCATAAATTTTAATAAATAAATTTTAATTAAACTTAAATTTTAATCAGTTTAATCCTTTTTACTATATGATATTTTTTTTTTTTCGGATAAATACTAATATTTTCGATAAAAGAATAAAAAATCCTTTTAAAGGAAATAATTTAAAAAATGAATATGCAAATTTGTCAAACTATGAAATTTATACATAATTATAACAATCTTTTAATACTGCATTACCCTTTAATTTTTCAATAAATATGAAAAAGGGAAAAAAAAAAAAAAAAAAGATTTCGCTTACAAACGAATGCACTAATTAAATAAAAAATAAATAGCGTGATAGCCGTTGCTAAGATATACAGACGATTGAAACAAATTTCAGAAAAATAAAACATTAAAGCCAATATTTAAAAAAAAAATAATTAAAAAAAATCAAATTTAAAATTCGAAAAAATCACGATGAGATGCACACCTTCATGGTTGCAGGTACACATCTGCTAAGTTCTGTATCTGTGCAATTAGTAGTGTGTGTACCAGAATGCAGACAGACACACACAAACAGACTCTTCTCTTTTTTTATATAAGAAAAATCAATGCAAGAGATCATATAGTTGAATTATATGTGGTAGCATAAAGAAGCATTATTTAATGTTGCTTTGAAAAAGAATAAAAAAAAGAATGAAAAAAAAGAAAACAACATGTATGTCACATTTTTGTTTAAATTATCCTACAGGTACGCTTTTTCTTCTTTGAAATTAATACATACAAAAAAATATATATATATCTTAGCAAGTATTCTGATATTTAAATAAAAGCTAATATCTACGCAGTTACATAAATCCTCTTCTTTCATTTTAAGTTGTTTATCAGAAGGAAAAAAAAAATGCTTTTTAATTATTAATAAGTCTTACATTTGCTAATATACTCGTATTTAAAAAGCGGAAAGTTTAACATTTATGTAGTTATACGATATAAAGAGATTATTTTTTCAGTTTACAATGTAATTAAACACAAATACATGTATGCGCACATGAATTAAGGTATACAAGCGGGAATATCTCTTTGCTTCTGAAAAAAAGGTAGATAGATGTTTTTGAAGAATAACAACTATGAATATATTTTATTATTATTATTATTGTGAGTGTGTGTATGTGCAGTGCACAATATTTCTTTACATTAAAGAAATGACAGTGCCTTAGATGTTCCGTAGAATAAAAATAACAAGAATGCCATGCAATATTCAAATAAATAAAGTAATTTATTTTGCCTTAAAACGCTCTTTGACACTGCTTGATATAGAATTTTCAGTTAGGAATTATGACCTTATATATGAAGAAATATTCTAGCATATGCTTTAACATTCTAATTAATATATGCATGAATATATATGCGTAATTTATGATATGTGTATGATTCAATTAATCCATTTAAAATAATATTTTTTATCGGCATTCTTTTGCAAATAATTTATATATTTATTTCTATTTTTGTTTTTTCGTTTTTATGACTTACTGATTCAAAAGGTTTATTCTTACAACATACTATTAAATATACAGTGTGCATGAAAGCATGCAGTGTACATAGAAAAGCACTGGAAGAAAGTTTTACTAATTGGTAGTGGAAAAATTAAATGCATCTCTCCCTCTAACTATTCCATGATTTCTTTGAAGGTTAAATCTCGTTTTACTAATATTTCTATTAAAGGTGCTCTGATTTTTTAGGGAGGAGATTTCGAGAATTCAGTTATTCGGCTATTGAATTTGAGGAGCTTGTAAATTTAGTTCATTTATTTATCAAGCAAACTGAATTCATTTTTAAAGCTACTTATTATTCCCAAACTGCGGGTATGGCAACGGAATATCCTCTCTCTCCTTTGCTTTGCGATATTTATATGCACTATTTTGAAAACTCTTCAGTGTATAATTTTCCTCACTTGTAAGTATAATCCCATCGAGAGTAAAGTCGAATTTGTATGTTTGTGACTAATATTTTGAAATACATTGTTTCAAATGAGATGGTATGACATTAAATGACACCTTTCTTGTATAAAATCTTTCTATAATAGTAAGCATAATATCATCAAAAGTAATGGCGAATTTTTATATTTGTCGATCAATATTTTGAAATACATTGTTTCAGAGGAGCTGGTATGACTTTACGAGACATTTCTTGTATAAAAGTTTTTGTTAGGCAAATTAATGGAAACAATTTTGATTTTAATCTTTTTATAGAATATCTGCAAAATCTCTGGGTGAATTGTATATTGAACTTTGGGAATAAGCTAAATTTTATTTTACTAATATTTTTCAGGAATTGTTTTATCATGGATACAATAAGGAGACAATCAACAAGTTAACAATCAACAAGAAAAAAAAATTGTGATTCCCGTAAATTTGGAGGGGGTTGCTATTCACCTGCAAATTTTTCATATGTTTATAAATTTTACATTTTACATGTTTATACAATTTTTAACGTGTTTGTAAACTTCTTTACATATTTGTGGAATGTCACGTTTTCTAATAAAAATGGCATAAATAGCACAAATAGTTCTCTTGCAGAGGCTCACAAAATTATTTCAATATATTACCGTATATGTAATAATGTAATTTAAATCATAACTAGCTGGATCCCGTCGAATTCGACGATCACTTTATTGACCGTAATGTTTCAAAAACCGTCGCATCATTATTTAAATGTATTTCATGTTAAAACAACTAATATAATTTACGACATTTCACTTAAAAAAAGAAAGTCTGAAAAATGCTTATAAATCGAAATACTACGTATGACATTACTTTCTACAAAGAACTCTCAATGTGACGTCAAACTGAGTTCAAATAAACACATGCTATCTTTTATTTTCTATTTCGTTTAATACTAAGACTATATGTTAGCTGACCCGTCCGGCGTTGCCCGGGCCCATCATACCTCAAATGAACCTTAAATTTGTATTATTTTATACCTTTAACTCGATTTTGTTTGAATTTCTGTTTTTAAATGAAAGCATCACGAAAAAAATAATCATCTGTAACAAAACAATTACCTCGATCCGAACGAAACTCTGCCTTGTGACCTCAATGTTTGCAGCAGCGCATACACGGCGCTAACAACATAAAAAAATTCCCAAAAATTAATCTGGAACCGAACGAACCAGCCCGGCAATGCCTGGGCCCATGATAATAACCTTAAATGAACCTTAAATTTGTTAGATTTTATATCTTTAACTCGAATTTGTTTGAAATTCTATTTTTAAATAAAAGCATTGCTAAAAAAAATAATCAGCTGTAACAAAACAATTACCTCGAACCGAACGAAACTCTGCCTTGTTTCCCCGGTGCCTGCGGCAGTGCATACGCGGGCCGCTAATAACATAAAAAAAATTCCCAAAAATTAACCTGGAACCGAACGAACCCGCCCGGCAAAGCCCGGGCCCTTGATAATAACCTTAAATGAACCTTAAATTTGTATGGTTTTATATCTTTAACTCGATTTTCTTTGAATTTCTATTTTTAAATGAAAACATCACAAAATAAATAATCATCTGTAACAAAAAAAAAAAAAAAAAAAAAAGAAAAAAAACCTCAAACAGAACGGAACCGGGTTCGTGACCCAGTGCCTGCGGCACGTATATGCAGGCCGCTAATAACATGGAAAAATTCTCAGAAATTAACCTTGAACCGAACAAACCTCTGACTCGTGTTACCGCTGCCTGTGGCAGCGGCACGGTATGGCAGGCATGCTACGCACGCGCTGCAAAATCCACTTTCCTCCACCAGGGAGCGCAGTATGTTGTACACGAACATCACCAATCGCCTTGAATTTCCAAGACCTTTCAAATAAGGTGTCACATGGTGGTGTCAACTGCAAAATCCTTTAGTTACACTTTCCACCGCCAGGGGGCGAAGCGTATTCTATACATAAACACCGACGGTCAGGAAATATCAAGACCTTTAAAATGAGTTGTAACTTGATAGGGTCTACTGCAAAATCACCTAGTTCCATTTTTAACCACCA
The DNA here is from genome assembly GCA_963930645.1 of Salticus scenicus. Classification (NCBI taxonomy): domain Eukaryota; kingdom Metazoa; phylum Arthropoda; class Arachnida; order Araneae; family Salticidae; genus Salticus; species Salticus scenicus. Next base: position 88,989,685 of record OZ005655.1, on the reverse strand, counting down.
GGGGGCGCACTATATTGTATAAAAACATCCCCAATCAACATGAAATTTCAAGACCTCTATCAACAATCGCCTTGAATTTCCAAGACCTTTCAAATAAAGTGTCACATGGTGGTGTCAACTGCAAAATCCTTTAGTTGCACTTTCCACAACCAGGAGTACAGTGTGTTCTGTACGAAGATCACCAACCGTCAGGAAATACCAAGACCTTTAAAATAAGGTGCAACATGATATGGTCTACAGCAAAATCACTTAGTTCCATTTTTCACCACCAGGGGTCGCACTATGCTGTATACAAACATCCCCAATCGACATGAAATTTCAAGACCTTTAAAATGAGGTGCTACATGTGTGGGTCTAGAACGGATTTCTCTCTCAAACTAATTTCCCCCCTTTCCCCTCCTGTCCAAATCTACTTTCCCCCTTCCCCCCCCCCCTTTAAAATCGAAAATTCCAAATTCGCAGATATTGATTATTTAGTATTCGACTCTAGTCCCCATATGTACAATTTCTTCACCGTGAAGTAATTTGAAGCTTAGTTAAGCTCGTAAACGTGTCTTTAACCCAAACGGGTGGGAAACGGTTTCCCACCCGTTTCCCCCGAGGGAGAAACGGTTTCCCCCCCAGGGGGGGAAACCATTCGACTTTTTTTTTTCTCTTCTCATAGCTCATCTACAGACCAAGACCTTTTTTTAGACACCTCAACCAAATTTTTACACCAAGTAGTTCTCTCAATATAGTGGAGACAGACAAAAACATGTTTCAAATTAATATATAGATTTTCTAACTTTATAGTAAACAAAATATAACGAACTAAACACACGTTATTTTGATGCGCAGTGGTCAGTTTTCTATAGAATATGTGATGATGGTCATTTGGTATTTGAAGGGATATATTATTCAGGTAGATTTGTAAATATATATGGTAATATCCGACACTTAAGCGAGAGAGAGAGCTGTTAAATTTTGGAAAAACTAACGTTTATCGTAATGAAGATGGCCTGTTGGAATTCTTTCCTAATTAAAAACGTTGCTTCGTTGCAGAACTGAAACGATTAAAATGATAAACTGAAATGATTAATTAAAAAAATATTTTCCGAAAAAAAATAATCTGATTCAGAAATTATCGAAAACAGAGTGTTTTAAATGTTTTCTACTGTATAAAGTGTATTTCTGTTACATTATGTCTTTACTTTCGAACAAAGATAAAAATATACTTCCATTTCTATTCTTTTATCTGCCTGTATGTTATAAATTCCGTATATAGGTTTTGCAGTGCACTGAAATTATGTTTTTAAAATTTACTTTGTAATGTTCTTCATAAAAAATGATATAAATAACCCTAAAAGTTTATATACATGTACTCACAAATTAATTACAATGATCGGAAGTAAATAAGAAGTATTCCATTAATGCATATCTTAGTACATTTATAGCTCAAACAACATAAAAATATTAACAATCACTCTTTAGATACACAACATAGAAAAATGAATATAATGCCAAACAAAGTTGCTGTATTATAGAATTTAAGTGAAAATCGCTCAATGTAAGTAAGAGTAAAGAATATATATATATCTCAGTTAACTCAGATATCCAACGTAGAAAAATGCATAATATTCAACACAAAGCTGTTAATCTACATTATGGAATTTAAATCGACATCACTTAGAGTAAGTAACAATAAAAATAAATTACGTTATGTAAATTCTTCTGAAATATATTTATATATATATGTAGATATTTATATATATTACTAGCAGACCCGGCCACGCGTTGCTGTGACTAAGTTATACGTTGAATTATACGGCTGTAAACTATTTAGTACAGTTAAATTATTATTTACGAACAAAGACGAAAACGTTGTAGCCGATGTAAAAACCCACAGGGTTGAGATTTGAAACTTAGGTCAAAATTTGGAAGCGATTGATAAAAATTTTCGTAGTGTTGATATTAAGCACAAATTAATTTTATTGTAGGGTCCTATAAATTTTAATGGAGAAGTGATATATATTATTTCTAATGCTACTTTGGATAAAATTGCTAAAATGACTAATATATAAATTAAATTCTATTAAAATTCTATTAAAATAAAAGTATAAAAGAAACAGACGATTTTAAAATCAATTTTTATGGAGGAGTGAAATATAATATATGCTCTAATGGATAATTTTACTATTAAATGACCTCATCATTTTAAATATTTTAAAGAGGGCAACAGCTGTAGTTATAAAAGGGAAAACAATAAGGCTAAACCAGAAAAATAAGTAAATTTGATAAATATTTTAAAACTTTAAAATTGGAAATCTTGTGAAATATTGGACATTTAAAGTAAATACATGTATCATTTTAAATACAAAAAGATTTTGGAAAAGTTTAGTGTATTTTAACGAAGTGATGAGAAGTTTTTGAGTATGTTAAAATTTTAATAGTAAATTCAAGTCAATAAAGATGGGAAACATTGAGGATTAAGATAAGAATAATTATAAGATTTAAAAAAAAAAAAAAAAAAAAAAAAAAACTTTTTATATACCATGCTTTTAAATTTTAATATACTAATAATATACAAATTAAAAGGAAAATGATAAATATTCTATCATAGTTTGAAGTCAAATTTGTTTTCAAATGTCTAAATAAAATATCTGATGTAAGATACTAATATTTTGCAGCGGAATAGATTTCATTTCTGTCATCCTTGGCGAAAAAAAAAGAATATCGTCAAATTATCTGGCGAAAATATTTAATTCCTTTCAAAAATCATGGTTATTTTAACAACTTATATTAAAAGAGTAATGAATAATATGAAACAATATTTCGTACAATACATATTACATGTCATACATACGTACAATGAATAATACATATTACATTTCGTACAATGCATACATCTGGCATGTATATTTTCGTGTTACGCTTTTGATCGCCAAATAATAATAATAATAATAAAAAAAGCCAAGGGCGACAGAGTTTAAAAATTTAAAATTAAAATTTTGTCAATTTGACAGCAAAATAATTCAATCTAACACCCGCGATAACTAATACATATCTATACCCAAATATAAGGATTAAAATCGGGAAATAAATTTCCTCGATTTTTAATAATTTCTTACAAAAAATCCAGTGGGCAATTAACATAGGAAATCTTTTTCTTGGCTGCACAGACGGTCAGTGAGTCACACTTCGCTTGCGTATAGAACTCATAGATATAGTATAGCATATATAGAATAGAGTGATCATTGGGGAGAAAAAAGTTATTCCTTTTCATTTGGGAAAAGACGACGTTTTTACCAAAATATGGCCGTCTTTCCCCGAGTGAATACACAAGGGAATACATACTAATATTTTAGCAAATAAAATTTATGAATAATTTATTTGCTAAAGGGGAATGGAAGACTCCAGATACAGTTTCAAATTCATATTTCTTTCTTTCTTTTCTTCTTTTTTTTTTTTTTTTTCAATACCACTTAATGGCTGTTTCCAAAGCTTTTATTTTTTATCTTTTTTCGGCATCAAAAATCTTTCTACGATAACATGGGGATGAGAGATCTATATATATTACTATATCTATGATAGAACTACATTAGCACTTTATCAATGTGTATAAAATCTTTAAATTGATTATGACGTCAATTTTCGTGAGATGCATAATTTAACTTTTTATAATTTTTTAACGTTCACGTTTGATTAAATGTATTTATTTTTATGTCGAAAGAAAATGAACTCGTATTTTTTTTTTTTGGCAACAATTAAATTAATGGAACTCACAGATATTTTGGAGCAACTTTAATAAAGGTCTATAATTAACAAATAATTGCAATAAAACAATATTGTGACAATAAATTGAGATAAAAACTATCCTATCTCTCATGTTGGATCAAACTGCACACAGTGTGCAAAATTTCATCAAAATCAGTTCCTTAGTTTAGGAGTTTACCCCGGACAAACATCGTGACACGTAATTTATATATATATACAGATTAAATTATAAAGTTTTGATCAATGAAGCACAAATAAGTAAAAAACAGGATTAATTTCACTGTATTCTCTTCATTATAATATGAATTCAATTTACACTTCAGTCTAAGTAACACGTGGCCGGCTATGCTAACACCAAAAATTTAAAAAGTGGAAATAATTGAATTATACGAAATTTATTAATAGGTTAAAAAGTTGAAGATTCTTTGTGTAGATGGCAGCACCAAATATATTTCAGCTTTCATTTCAACCCAGTCGAAAGGTATCGACATCTGTTAGAATCATTTGGAGTTAACAGATAATTGTGACTGTCAAATAATAACAGACAAATAATTAGCAATAAATTAAAATTGCGACTATAATTTGAGATTTAAACTATCCTATCTCTCAAGTTGGATCGAACTGCACATGGTGTGCGAATTTTATTATAATCGGTTAAGTGGTTTAGGAGTCCATTGAGGACAAACATTGTGACACGAGATTTATATATATTAAGATTTCAAACTACATTTTCGTAAAAGTTGATTTATTCTAACATATTTCACAACTGTTAAACATAATTTAGTAGAATTTTAAATTAGATGCGTAAAATATGAAGAACCCTTTATGTATAAACAGTCAGTCTTTTACAAATTAATTACGTTATAAACAGAAATCCATTTGTAAAACATAACAACACTGTTGGCAGATTGTACGTCATTTTTTTAAATGAAAAATTCACTACTATATTTTAAATGTTACTGTTGCCTAATTCCTTCGAAGATTAATTGTCTTTTATGTATATGAAATATCAATTTTCAAAATTATTCGTGACCATTGAGTAAAAAAGTCGCAAAATCTGGCAACCTTGCATAAATCTGCAAAATTTTATTGGAGAGTGTTTTTCTTAATATTCAATCGTGTATACATAATCGAGTAAAATTCAATTTAAGAAAAAAAAATCATTAACAGTTCTCCGGTATAAATTAAAATATTTGCCTGCCTAGGTATATAAGAAACTTTTTGACACTTTTAGAGGGTACATAATAGCAATACATTTTTTGCTTTACCTTGAAACATAAAACTATAAGATTCCTTGGTAATTAAAAATACTACACATTTTAACGTGTGATTAAGCAAGTAAGGTTACACAATATTTAAACTCAATTAAACGAGTTTTCTAATGTATGCTAAAAATGAAAATTTTCTTTTTTCTCTTTCCTTCTTTCTTTTCTTTTTCTTTTTTTAATTTATTTCAAAAATGAATTTGATTATCTAAACTTTATTTGTGTTTTGAATTTTTGTTTTCAAATAAACTCCATTGCTGATAATAATAATAGCTGTAATAACGATTACTTTAAAATATTATCTGATTTCAACTAGTATTTGCAATAAGATTCGTTAACTGAAAATTAGATTAATAATTAAACTTAACATTTCTGTCTTCTCTTGATTTTTATTAAAATTAAGCCGTTTTCCTTGATAAAGAACACAAAAAAAGCGTCTTCTTACTTATGAATTTTACTGTTAAAAAAAAAAAAAAAAAAAAAAAAAAAAAAAAGTGTCTAAAGGCTGTTTAGAGGCAGGGAAGAATATTATAATGGACTTTGAAATGGGGATGTAAATTTCTGCTTCAGAAGTTGTGAAAACATTTTTTTTTTTTTTTTTTTTTGCAATCTTTTAATGGTGATTTTAATTAAATCTCTATTCGATGCATGCGATACGTGTGTTTAAATGATCAATGAGTATCCCTAAAGAAAACTGCATACACAAAATAGAATCTACAAATACATTGTGTTTTATATATATACTAGCAGGCTACGCCCGCTTCGCTGATCACTATATTTAAATGAATTTTCGAAAGAATTGAATTAATATTTATTTTTTACACCACATTATAAACAAAAACATAAGAAAAAAAAAATGAAGAATAAAAAAGAAACTGAAATTACTCCAAACCTTGCTTCGGGTACCCGCTGTCTACGGCAACTCTTTTCCCGCCCGTGCTGCATCGAGGGGTCCAGGTTCCCACTGTCTGCAGAAAGATCTTTCCCGGGCACTTCAATCTGGATATTTTTCGACGACAGGGGTGATTTGCTACTATTTAAGAACTGCGATTTTAAAGATGACTGTATCTCAGCATCTATTAAAGATTTTAGTTTTGAACCATGTATTTTATTGCCCATGCTATTTGCACTATATTATGATTTGATTCTGACCAATATAATAAAATAAAATAAAATAAAAAGTAGATTAATATGTATATATATATATATATATATATATATATATATATATATATATATTAACAAATAAATTTTAATCATTTTAATCCTTTTTACTAATATACTACCACTTTTCTCGATAAATACTGTAAATAAATAAAAAAATTAATGAATAAAAGTTTTTTCTTTTAAAGGAATTAATTAAAAAATGAAAAATAAGAAGTTGTTCTACTATAAAAAATTAAACATATCTGTTATAAATACGTTTTTAAATTTAAAACTAATTATACTTAATTTTTTCTACTGCATTGCGATTTTATTTTCAATAAATATAACAAATAAAAAAAAAATCGCCTTCAAATGAATGTATTACATAAAAATAAGTTGCGTAATAGCCGTTGCTAAGATACGCAGACGATTGAAGCAAAACAATAAATCTATGAAAATTGAACAAAGAAGTCAATATTTAAAATCGGAAAAACATTTATTTAAAAAATTCAAATTTGAAATTTGAAAAAATCTCGATGAGGTGCACTCCTGCAGGGTCCAGGTACCTATATCCCAAAATCTAAAAATTTAATATATTTAATTTTTCTACCGTATGTGTATAACTATTTGATTTCAATAAATATAACAAAAAAGATTTCTTCCTCAAATGAATTTAAAAAATCTGGTGTGAAACAACCACACGACTTCCATTACCCGCTATTACATGTATTATATGCATTTTTGAGAGATAATGTGATCAGAAAACATAAAAGTGACCTAAAGAGAAAATCGTTAGAGCCGTTTTTGAGATACCAACTTTTACATAAAATCAATTATTGAGCGGAAAAAAATAATTACATACAAAAGCATATTTAAAAGTGAGTTAAAATGGCGAGTTTGAAAAAAATCCGTACAACCGTTTTTAAAGGAACGCCTTTGCGAGGCCTGAACTTGAGCTATTTATACAGGACGCCTATCAATTTTCCTGAACTAACCAACTATATCATTCAAAAGGACATCTAATAGAGTGTTTATATAGCAAGTTTGAAGAAAATCGTTAGAGCCGTTTTTTGAGATACGGACTTACGGTCCCACTTCCGGTTTCCGATGTCCCACTTCCGGTTAAACTCAATTATTGACAGGAAAACAATAATTACATACAAAAGCATATTTAAAAGTGACTTAAAATGGCGAGTTTGAAAAAAATCCGTACAACCGTTTTTAAAGGAACGCATTTGCGAGGCCTGAAATTGAGCTATTTATACAGGCCGCCTATCAATTTTCCTGAACTAACCAACTATATCATTCGAAAGGACATCGAATAGAGTGCTTATATAGCAAGTTTGAAGAAAATCGTTAGAGCCGTTTTTGAGATACGGACTTACGGTCACACTTCCGGTTTCCGATGTCCCACTTCCGGTTTTTCAATTTTCACCAAAATTTGGAAATTTCATCTGTACACCAGACGTATTTCAATTCTAAAGTTTCGTAGATCTATCTTTATTTGTTTCTGAGCTATAATAGCCAGAAGATTCTCCACATACATACATACATACATACATACATACATACATACACACATACATACATACACACTGACCAATTGCCAAAAATCACTTTTTTGGACTCAGGGGACCTTAAAACGTATAAATCAGGTGAAAACCCGATATCGAATTTTCAGACCGAATACAATACTTCCATTACCTACGGTAGTAGGTAATGGAAGTAATAAATAAATAGTTTAATAGCCGTTGCTAAGATACGCAGACTTTTGAAACGAAAGAAATTTCTGAAAAAGGAAAAATAGAAGCCAATTTTTAAAATCGAAAAAACATTAATTTAAAAAATTCAAATTAGAAATTAGAAAAAATCTCGATGAGGTGCACACCTGCAGGGTCCCAGGTACCTATATGCCAAATTTGGAAGCTCTGCGATCAATAGTGTGAGCACCAGAGCGCAAATACACACACAGACACACAGACACTTCTCTTTATATATATATATATATATATAAGGCGAACTTATATGTGGGCTGTATAAATCAACTAATACTTAATTACTATTAATCACTTAAAATTTAATAAAGAATTAAAGTATTTACAATTATTTACATAGATGCTAATGAGCATTTAAAATTAATTATCAAAGTATATTCAACAGTTCTTCAAATTAACTATAATTCGTCACATAAGTAAATCATTTGGCTTTTCACTAAAGCCGTCGAGTGTGAGAAAACCAAAGTAATCAAAATAGGCATTGCGCTCGTCACGCACACAAGCTACGTCGGAGACTCGTCGAACTCTGAACCTCATTCCTTCAGCGCTCTTTAGCAGTAGCCCGCTCAGGAAGTAACGCCATTCACGTCATGATCACGCACTTCCTTTAATATTCTGAGACTTCGTCAAATGATCAGCTGCTTGGATTCTGAGTTGCGGGAAAGCCAAGTAAGGGGGGAAGAAGAACAGAATGCTGTCCCGCTACAATCGGCCATCCTGTATCGGCTGGACCTCCAGGCGATCACACTGAAAAATACAAAAAAAAAAAAAAAAAAAAAAAACGAAAGGCAACACAAAATAATAACATACTTATTTACAAATTTTTACAAATCTTCAAAATTTTTTGTTTTTAAGCTAAGTTATCCCACATTTGAGGATCTTAGCTTTTGTAGATGTGCAATACTAGCCTTCATGGCGTCCATTTCTAACTTTCTCATCAATATCATCATTTTTATTTTTAATTGTTGCACAGTCACAAAAGAAAGTCAAAGTTGGGTTTACGGCAACTTGGTTGCCTTTAGTATCAGTTTCTGGTGACCGTCCACTCAACTTGCATTTTATTTTATTTTTCTTTTTAACTCTAGAAGAATGTTTTTTATCATGTGTACTCAAATCTTTACTTAGGGGTTCAAAATTATTTTGGGACTCGAACTCGAGACCCTCTAATCGATCATTTTCAGTTTTAAGATTTTTTAAGGCCTCTGTTACATCAAGTTCGGTTGAAAAGTCTATGATGGCAGTCTTATATGTAGGGAAAACTTCAAATTTTATTTGCACAGCTTTGGGAAATAATATGGCTATTTCACCAATCGTGGTTGTCAATGGAAGTGATGGGATGAATAACTTTTTCAAATTTACACTGGCAGTCTTTTCTTTTGGGATATTTAGTCTTTTACACTCGATGGAATTTATTGTCGATGGCTTTTCTCTGGATTTTTTCCTTTTAAGGAGTCTGGAATTATCGTCAACTTTTTCTTTTAACTTTTCCAACTCTTCGGCTAACTGTGAATTTTTTTCAAGTAGGACTTGTTTCTCATCTTCCTTTGAATAAGTGTTTTCAGGGTTTAGCGACTTCATTCGGGAAAAATTCGTCTGACTTCGTCCCTTTCGGCGTTGCTCCTCCTCTTCATCACTATCATCATCTGTCTGGAAAATACTCGTATGACTCTGTTTCTGTCGTCAAGGCTCCTCTTCTTCATCACTGTCATCATTTACACTATTTTCGTCCTTCAAAAGCATCTTATCGTCATCACTCTCGTCGTTTTCGTCTTTATCGTCATTTTCACTTACGGCTTTTTCGGGGGATTCTAATAATTTTTTTGACAGTATAACAGGGTGAGGGGTTATATTTTCACATTTTTTAGCATTATTCAAAGTTTCATTTATTTCTGAAGAATTTTCAAAATTTTTGTTCTCAAAGTTAATGGGGGCATCAACAACAACATTCGATTTAATTTCGTTTTGATTTGTATTTACAGGGAGTACTGTTACTAAATTTACCTCTACAGAATCAGACTTATTTTTTATGAAAATACCTTTCTGATTAATCGTTGTTTCACCCAACATTAACACGTTCATGCCGAGGATTATATCATAGGATATCACGTCATTAGATACAACATAAACATCAGTCTCACACTGTAATTCATCAATTTTAAGATTCACTTTAATTGAGCCTAACGGCATTATTGAACTTTTCCCGATCCCTTTCAAAGTAGTACTCATAGTATTTAACCCTTTAACATCTAATTTTTCAAAAACACTTTTACGCAACAATGTTGCTTCACTTCCTGTATCAATGATTCCAATAAAATTTATATCATTTACTTGTATAATTTTACTCATATTTTGATTTATACCAATACATAATGTCTCAACCTCTGGTTTCAAACCTGGGCACTCCGAACTTTTATGCCCGTACTGCTTACACGTAAAACACTTCAGGCCTTTGGCCTTATGGGGGCAATCTCTAGATAAATGGTTTTTCTCACCACAATTATAACACAATTTATTATTTACTTCATTTTTAGGACTAAATTTTTCATGTACATTATGGGTTATATGCTTCGGTTTTGTATTATCTACTTTATCAAATCTATTAAATTTATTTTTCTCATTATCTTTTTTGAAAAATTTCATATAACTTAATTTTTTCCTTAAATTCACGTAAATTTTTAGCACCATATAGCATAATTTTATTCTCTGATTTATCATTTATTCCTTGGATCACATAGTGCATGATAGCGGTATCATCAATATGCCCGTTCTTACTTAATTCACGCATTTTAAAAAATATTCTGTAACAGATTCATCGCCTCTTATTTTCCTTTTACTTAATATATCATGCAAAGAGGCGGAATTTATTTCTGTTTTTAATTCCTCAATAAGCGCTTTTTTTAATTTTTTGTAAGTAAGTTGCGCTTTCTCAGATTTAATGAAGAATAGAGCGTTTCCGCTCAAAGATCGTTTACAAAAAATAATTTTTTGTAGTTCATTAAGATTAAACATTACTGACACTTCCTCAAATTCGTTAAAAATCTCAATAATATTTTCATGCGGTTCGCCGCTAAATTTTGAGATACTGTTCTCGAAATCGTTAAATGAAATAACTGCACCATGTGTTCCAGAATTCACATTATTACTACCATTTTCATTATTTTCATAACACTTATTATTATACATATGGCATTGCACAGAGGAGTCAATTTTTTTAATATCATTATCGCCACTACTTTCGGATTCACTGCTCGATTCGTTTTGAGAGTCTTCCTCATCTGAATTATTTTCTGAACTTTCTTGTTTTAACAACTCCGTGTCACACAAATGTAATAGTAATCGATCTCTCAGTTCATTTTTGTTCACATCAAAAGGGACATTTAATATATTACAATTAAGAATTAGTTCGTTCAAAGAAAAATTGTCATCAATTATTTTTTGTTTTTCAATGTATTTTTCGTCGCCAGTGGCGAAAGTGAATCCTGTGAATTTTTTTATTCTGCATCTGTTCCTGCGATCGCCGTTATCATCGAATAAAAACCGATGCAGAATTTTAATTTTAGTATAACTTCCAGTCCTCAGTGCAGCGCCGATTTTGGGTATATCCCCCAATGAAACCATTTTATAAGAAGATAAAGTGTACGTACCTTTGTAGAGCAGAAACAGCTGTTGTTTTAAATTTTATTTAAATTTCCATTTAGTCGACTTGCTGTTTTTAATCCTTAAGAAATCTGAAGCACATATTTCGCACTTTGTTGCATTGGTTTAAGGAAATTTCATCGGTCTGTGCATTTCTGTTGATTATAAAGCATTACTACACACTTTAGAAAACATTCGTCCAGCATGAATTAGTATATGAATAAGTTCAAACACAGTTCATATTTAAGAACAGTTTTTAAAAAGTTCAGTCCAACAAAAGTTTATAGTTCATTACAATTTTACTTTATATGAAAATTTGCGTTTAATCCGAAATTTAAGTTAAATTAAAATAATCGATTTATGCTTTATCAAGTAAATTTCATTCTTCATCCCACTTCTGACTTGTAGGAAGGCGAACTTATATGTAGGCTGTATAAATCAACTAATACTTAATTACTATTAATCACTTAAATTTAATAAAGAATTAAAGTATTTACAATTATTTACATAGATGCTAATGAGCATTTAAAATTAATTTTCAAAGTATATTCAACAGTTCGTCAAATTAACTATAATTCGTCACATAAGTAAATCATTTGGCTTTTCACTAAAGCCGTCGAGTGTGAGAAAACCAAAGTAATCAAAATAGGCATTGCGCTCGTCACGCACACAAGCTACATCGGAGACTCGTCGAACTCTGAACCTCATTCCTTCAGCGCTCTTTAGCAGTAGCCCGCTCAGGAAGTAACGCCATTGACGTCATGATCACGCACTTCCTTTAATATTCTGAGACTCCGTCAAATGATCAGCTGCTTGGATTCTATATAACCTTAAATTTTTTAAAAGATCTTATAAAGGTAATTTAGTTTATAATTTAATTAAAGACGTTAAATTCTTTGTATTCTTCATTTTTACCAGATTATTATTATTTTTTTATATATGAAGTTTAAAATGCTCCGACAAAACATTTTACATTATAATAATAATAATAATAATAATAATAATAATAATAATAATAATAAAATCTTGATCTTAATTTAAAAATAGTTTTAGAAATAAATATTAATTTATTTTATTTCGTCTTTTAACTTGTAAATATTTCCTTCTTGAATCTTCTTATTAATAAAAAAAATGTTTACGTTTGACAATTATTAATTAAGAATATATAGAATAATAAATTTATATGAATCATCTGCATTTCTTGACGTCATTTCATTCACATAACGTAAGCTTAAAAAAGTTTAATGCGGAAACAATAAGTATTCTAAAATATTTAAATTTAAAAAAATGTCTTCATATTTCTACCACATCCTGCAAAAACGATGAATTGGGATTTGCGTAACATAACAAAACTTCTTTCTATCATATTTTTAACACGCTTTTATTAGCTTCAACTGCATGTTTGCTTGTAATCACACTGGGAGCAAACAAAAAATCTATATTGTAAAAAAAAGACTTTCCCTACGTGAACGCTGTGGCTGTGAGGTAAAGCTCCGGGCTACGAACCTAAAGGTCTAACGTTTGATCCCAGCAGGGGAGATTTTTTAAAAATGGTTTTTGTTTAATTCTAAATTATTTTTATTAAGGACGTAAATATTATGGTGTGTCACTCACACGATTTTCTCTTACCCTGCTTTTTTAGATATAGTGTGCTTTTTAGTTCTCATTTCTATAAAAGCGTGTTCTTTGATTTTTTAATAGTCTCATTTTATTTGTTAAATACTGAAGTTTTTGTAAATGTAAGAATTAGTATAAGTATTTAATTATTTCATTTGGTAGAATTATCATAATATTTATATATTTATATATTTATATTAGACTTATTTTTTATTCTTTTTTTCACTTTTACATATATATTTATGAATTATTTTCCATGATGCATATTTTTTTTTTAATTACAATATTTTCAAAATAAATTTCAACAGCTTTCTTATTTAAGTGCACCATTAAAAAAAAAAAAAAAAAAAAAAAAAAAAAAAAAAAAAACTTAGCTTATGAGACTTTTTTAAAATTTTAAATAAAGACATATAAAACACTTTTTTTTTTTTTTTTTTTTTTTTTTTTTTTCGTAAATCTTATTTGATATGAAATATGTGTAAAAAAGTTTAAGGTGTTCTCAAATGACACTTAAGTTCTTAAAAATAATTTTTAAATTAAGAAAACGGATATTTCTTAGGAAAAGAGTAGGAAAAAAATCCTTAAAATTTTATTTCAGATTTTTTTTTTCTTTTATTTGATTAATTAATTAGTTTTTTTTTTTTAGAATTTTCGCATCTAAAGCTTTAAATGAAACAACAATAATATATATATATATAAAAAAAAAAAAAAAATGTTTATCTGTAAAAAACCATACAAAGAAACAGTCGTAATATATCAAATATGATTAACTTTTTTTTTTCCTGTATGTTGTTGTATTAATTATTTTAACATTTCTAATATTCAAGATTTCGTAAATGCAAAAAATAAACAATGGATAAAATTAATTGAATAATAATATTATAGTTTTAAAAAATTACAGAACACGCTTTTATTGAAATGTGAACTAAAAAGCACAAAATATCTATCTTCATAGTATTGAAATGCAGGGTAAGAAAAAATCGTGTGAGTGACACACCATAATATTTACGTCCTTAATAAAAATAATTTAGAATTAAACAAAAACCATTTTTAAAAAATCTCCCCTGACTGGGCTCGAATGTTAGACATTTAGGTTCGTAGCCCGGGGCTTTAACTCACATCCACAGTGTTCACATAGGGAAAGTCTTTTTTTACAATATAGATTTTTTGTTTGCTCCCTGTGCGGTTACAAACATACATACAAACATACATACAGGTGAAGCTAATAAAAGCGTGTTAAAAATAGAGATAACAAAACTCAAGTTTTTTTTTTTTCAATACCGGAAAATATATTTATTTATTTTTAAGAAATAGAACATGTTTTAAAAGTAAATATATTGCAATTATAATAGTTTCTTCTTCTTCTTCTTCTTCTTTTTTTGACGGCAAAGGCTTTTCCAAGAGAGATAGAAAATTAAATACAAAGAAAAAAAATCAATAAAAAAAATTAAATATTAGATTATTTCTCTAGGTAAAAAAGAAAAAAAAACATTATATTATATAGTAATAAATTTGTTATATAACAAATAGATAATATATACTTCAATTTTTAACATTTCAAGTCTTTAGAATCATTAAACTTGAAAGTGTAACAGCTATAGAACACAACTTTATAATAGAAAAACCTTTTTCTTTGTAATAAATCCATTTTTTCTATAAATTGTAGTTTTTTCAATTATGCATTTAATATCATTTTAATTACTTCCAACATATAACTTTTTCACTGTAAAATATTTTGGCATCCTTTTCAAAAATATTTTTTTTCAACATTAACATAAACTACAGATTAAATTATTAACCCGTTAGTAGTCGCTATAGACAGCGCCACCTATTACAGATTACGCAGTTTTTATTTAACTGTCACGAATAATTTTAAAAAGTGGTGTGATCGACATTTCTTCGAGTTTATTCATGTTTTATGTATATCAAATGCAACTTCTAAAATTTTTTGGTGGCTATCGAATAATAAAATCTGGCAACACTTAAGGATGTGCGGCAAATCGACCAACTAGCGACTACTAACGGGTTAATAAGATTTACTGTTACGGTAGATACTAACAAGGATTTAAACCCTTCAATGCACTGAGATAAATGTAAAGTAAGTAAGGTTTAATTATGTTCCTTCATTTAACATAATGTAGAAACAATGTTCAGGACACAATATAACAGATCAATTAAAATCTAGTCAATGAATGCATATAAGTGCTTAAACCGTACCCATTGCAATATTACAATAACGTAGATATTATTGTCAAAATAGGGTAAGTAACATAGCACTTCACAAATCAAGCAGACCAAATGTTTGTAGTTTATGAGATGCTCTGCGAACGTTTCCTATGATGAGTGAAACAAAACTTATACAGATAATTGTATCTCTCACAAATCTGATTTTTTGTAAAACACTTTAGATTATGAGACATTTTCAGAGAAAGTTGTTGACATCTTCTGAATGTGTCACACAATATATAGGTGAGTTTAATTTCACATGGAATATAATTTATGAGGATATACAATTAATAAAGCTCCAATGTATGATATAAATCTGAAATTACTGAACATTAACACCTCATGTTTTAGTTATATAACTGGGATCCCGACGTTTAAGATTTCGTTTAGTACCATTGTTACCTTATTTTCATAAAGATTTCGAAATCAAGAAATCTTTTATATATTTTGGTAATTTACAATTATAATTAAAAACTTTTAGTTATAGTACAGTTATAATTGCACAGTTATAATTATAAAAGGAAGCGATTGAATTTAAAGCCAATAAATCATCTCTTGGATACTGGAGGTTCACTATTGAATCAAACTCTAATTAATCTTAATTAGCAACAGTTTTTTCTATTTTTGTGTTATACCTATGAATGATTATGGAACGTATTGTTTATGGAACGTATGGGTTTTTGATAAACAGTTTATATATTTATATAAACTTTGTGTAAGCAATGCTTGTAAGGTTGAAAGTATGGTAGGTCACCACAGTTTATCAAATTGAGCTGGATCCAGCTACGCAATAGATAGGAGAGTTAAATGCTTCGACGCCAGCAGTCGGCGAAATTTTAGGTTGGAATGCTTTTGCGTCAGCATAGTTCTGCAACGAAGGAAGTAAGTTGCGGAGTGTTAGCTAATGCGAAGCGTCTTTAAAGTTTTGTTAAAGTGAAAAGGTATGAGTCGGTGGAATGAAGGATAAATAGGAACTTATTTTCGTAAAGAGGGTGGTGTAGATGTGTTAGTTTTTATGCTAGACTAAACTGTAGTTTGTGGTGTATTGCTGAAGATGAAATATTATACGAAGGGTGAAGTTATTAGTTATTGGAGTTTGCTAATCTGATGTGTATAGTGAAGTTATAGAATACAGAGAAGTGGTGTATAAGATTTGTCTTGTCGTGGGAATCCAGGCGACAAGATTTTGTTCTCATCGTTGAGTGGTCAAAGAGTGCAGCCTTCAACCTACGTCTCTTGTCTTCTCTGGGTGAGAGTTAATTTATATTTATCTATGTTATTTCTTGTAGTTATTTTCCTAAGTTATCTAAAGTTTCTACTGATTGAGTTTGAAAGGCCAGATTTACCTCCCATTATTTCAGCTAAATGAAAGCTTATTTAAATTTACTTCATAGTCTTGTGCTCAAATTTACCTTAGTTACTTAATTATTTAAGTAAGATGGAGGTTGCGACCACGCAAACCTCACATGCTGACTTTGTAAACTTCGCTGGTAACTATACTTAAAATAATAATTTTCTATATATATATATATACTTGTAAGTCTTATATTTTTGATTATTATAATTTTTTGACTTTGTGTGCTTCGCTGATAACTTTACTTAAAATGATATACATACATATATATATTATATACAGAGAATAGTAAGTCTCGTATTTTTAACTTCATTATTTCTTGATATACATAAAAATGTAACGCATCCTTCGCTACAAATGAAATATTCTTGAAATATATTTAATAAAGAAGCATCACAAAACTGGCGTTGTAAAAATTATTACTTACAAACTTTGAATAAACACCATAAAATGCAATAAACTCGCAACAATTGTTTCGGGTCGAAAAAAACACGACCCTTCATCAGGCGAACAAAGTAAGCACGAGTGCTGCAGTCAAAGCGGCAACGCACAAAATCGTTTAAAATGAAAAGAAAAAGTTTATAAAATAAAAACTAAATATAGCTACTGGCGTGAGTAGAATTGTACAAATAAACAAGAAAATAAATAAATGAGTGAGATTAAACATATAACAATCTAAGGATAACAAAAATTAAACTAAAATCTAAGTTACGTGAGTAATTTCCAAGCATCAGAGAAGAAAGGAGTGGAAGAAATATCATTAACAAGATTTTTCGAATTTTTAAATATGTAAAATGCTTCATGAATATCCAAATGGGAGGAGCAGACAGGAGATGAAATTATGTTAGTTTTGGAAAAATCAAAACGATGACCTTGAGACCAGCAGTGGGAAGCAATAGAAGATTTGGTAATCTCTTCATTACGAACATTCCGACGGTGCTCATTTATTCTGTATTTCAAACGCCTCCTAGTTTGACCAATATAACCTAAGTTGCAGGACGAACACGGAATTAAATAAATTCCAGAACGGTTTTCGGTGGGAATAGGATCCTTAAGAGAAGATAATTGTATTTTATTGACGGGTTTGTAAATAACTTTGAAACCAAACGGGGAAAGAATTTTAGAGATTTTAAAAGAGAGTGAAGAATAAAAAGGTAAAAGAACTGGGATGAGACTGTGATCGTTTAATTTGGGAGCAGAACGTTTAGGATTCTTAAATTTATATAGAGCTTTATCGATGATAGATGGGTTATAGCCACGAGAAAGGGCAAGAGATTTTAAATAATTAATTTCTTTCGAAAGATTAGACGGATCAGAACAAATGTGTAAGGCACGGTAAACATAAGTGTAAAAAGCAGACATTTTTTGTTGAGGGGCGTGGTTAGAGAGAGCATGCGGCGGCAAAGAGACTGAGAATGGTTTTCTAAAAACAGTAGTTGAGAAACAATCCTTTTCTTTATTCACAAGAACGTCAAGGAAGGGCAAAGAGCAATCCTGTTCAACCTCAAAAGTGAATTGAATGCATGGGTCAATCGAATTGACCAAAGAAAGTAAATTGGACAAATCGACGTCAGGGGAGACAAGAACGAAAGTGTCATCCACATATCTAAACCAGTGAGGAAATTTATATACACCGAAGAGTTTTTCTTCAAAATAGTGCATATAGATGTCGCAAAGTAAAGGAGAGAGAGGACTACCCATGGCTATACCATCATTTTGGGAATAATAAGTACCATTAAAAATGAAGGCAGTTTGCCTGATACACAAATGAACTAAATTTACAAGCTCCTCAATTTCAATAGAAGAATAATGGAATTCACGTAGTCTTCTCTCTAAACAAACCAGAGCACCTTGAACCGGAACATTTGTAAATTGTTTAGATATGTGGATGACACTTTCGTTCTTGTCTCCCCTGACGTCGATTTGTCCAATTTACTTTCTTTGGTCAATTCGATTGACCCATGCATTCAATTCACTTTTGAGGTTGAACAGGATTGCTCTTTGCCCTTCCTTGACGTTCTTGTGAATAAAGAAAAGGATTGTTTCTCAACTACTGTTTTTAGAAAACCATTCTCAGTCTCTTTGCCGCCGCATGCTCTCTCTAACCACGCCCCTCAACAAAAAATGTCTGCTTTTTACACTTACGTTTACCGTGCCTTACACATTTGTTCTGATCCGTCTAATCTTTCGAAAGAAATTAATTATTTAAAATCTCTTGCCCTCTCTCGTGGCTATAACCCATCTATCATCGATAAAGCTCTATATAAATTTAAGAATCCTAAACGTTCTGCTCCCAAATTAAACGATCACAGTCTCATCCCAGTTCTTTTACCTTTTTATTCTTCACTCTCTTTTAAAATCTCTAAAATTCTTTCCCCGTTTGGTTTCAAAGTTATTTACAAACCCGTCAATAAAATAAAATTATCTTCTCTTAAGGATCCTATTCCCACCGAAAACCGTTCTGGAATTTATTTAATTCCGTGTTCGTCCTGCAACTTAGGTTATATTGGTCAAACTAGGAGGCGTTTGAAATACAGAATAAATGAGCACCGTCGGAATGTTCGTAATGAAGAGATTACCAAATCTTCTATTGCTTCCCACTGCTGGTCTCAAGGTCATCGTTTTGATTTTTCCAAAACTAACATAATTTCATCTCCTGTCTGCTCCTCCCATTTGGATATTCATGAAGCATTTTACATATTTAAAAATTCGAAAAATCTTGTTAATGATATTTCTTCCACTCCTTTCTTCTCTGATGCTTGGAAATTACTCACGTAACTTAGATTTTAGTTTAATTTTTGTTATCCTTAGATTGTTATATGTTTAATCTCACTCATTTATTTATTTTCTTGTTTATTTGTACAATTCTACTCACACCAGTAGCTATATTTAGTTTCTACTTTATAAACTTTTTCTTTTCATTTTAAACGATTTTGTGCGTTGCCGCTTTGACTGCAGCACTCGTGCTTACTTTGTTCTCCTGATGAAGGGTCGTGTTTTTTTCGACCCGAAACAATTGTTGCGAGTTTATTGCATTTTATGGTGTTTATTCAAAGTTTGTAAGTAATAATATTCTTGAAATAATTCATTTTTATAATATGACCCGCGAATGGCAACACTCTTATTCAGACAAATCAAATATTTATCCAGGGATGGAACACGGGCGCAGAATTCATACCACTCTCAATGTAAGAAAGTTTTCTACTTCTTAAATCAACGTTATTATAGGTAGAGAAATTTCTTACACTGATTCCGGTATGAAATCTGCGCCCGTGTTCCATCCCTGATTTATCTGTCTTTTGCGAAAATCTTATATTGTACTATACTTTCTAGTAATAATGACTATTATAAAACTAATTATTCTATGGTTAGTAAATAGAGAAATCAACGAAAGCGTTCCTTTTAGAAATCGCATGTTTTTCATCGAACGAATTCTACGAAGTGACTTAATTTTCATAGATGAATTACGTCATTTTGGAGATTTTCTGAAAGGGACGTCGTACTAACATGCTATACATACTATTTTGCTTTTAATTATATTTAAACACTGCACCATACTGACGTTTACACAGTAAAATGTTTAAATAACATGCATGAAATATTCATGAAATTAGAAATTTAGAATATTTTTTCATCATTTTATCGGGTTTTAATTTAAAATTTTTAGAAATCACTATACATACGCAGAATTTATACTGGTGCATAATTCAACTTCTAAATTTGAAAGGAAATCTTGGGTAATATGACTATAGACCACATTTTTTCCCCTTTTTTCAGCCCAATTAATTTTACAATTATGCAAAGGGAAGAAGACGAGTTTTAAATACTGGTGCATAGTGTGTTTTCCTCTCGAATTAGGTTGCTGATTCATATGCGAGTATATACTGTTAATTAGAAGTAGCCAGTATATCAAATTTGAAATTTCTAGCTGTATTATTACCGACGAAATCATGCGAAAATCATACAATTATTTATAAGTTTAAAATTTAGGAGTCAAGTATTATTTTTCATTTAAATAATTGTCTTTAGTTTTTTTTGACTTGATATCTTTATAAGATTAGTAATTGGTTTATAAATGTTTACCTAAAATTGTCTGATATGGATCCTAAGAAAATTCAGCAAAAATTTTCTAAATGCATATGAAGTAGTTATAGTACTTACAATTTCAAAGAAAATATAAAACAATTAGTTATTACAATACAGAGTTGTTTTTAACACTTACGGACAGACCACGTAAATCTACGATTTTACGTTATGATTGCCTAAGACGGACAACGTAGATTTACGTTTGCTGTTTTAAAGAGCGGGGTTATGTGGAAAAGTTATTGAATATGATATGTCAATTATGCAAGTTCCACTTCGTAATGTGGACGTTTTATAAAATATAACAATCATAAAGACTACTAGCCTTGCAAATAAAAACATTATACAATTTTATTCAAAAATAGGACATATTCAATAACACTACAGCACCCATATATACATGTTTATTTAATTCTTTTAAAAAAATTCCGAAAACCGGGACAGACAGAGAAAATACAACCCGTCTGTTAAGTGTTAACATATAAAAATGGAAACTATATTTTTTGTAAATACTTCTAATAAAGAATAAGACTAAAATTGCTCTATTCTCGATGTGATTTAAACATTCTAATATCACATTTAGTTTATTATTTAAAGGTGTTTTGATAACAACATCGTGATTTGATTTTCTTCTCGGAGTATTTGTATTCTGAAATTTTTTTACTAAAATTTTTAAGGCGTATCATTTTTATTTATAGTTATTTATTTAAAAATTACAATTCATAATTACTGGTTAGAAATTATCTAGGATATAAGCAACCTGCTATAGGCATTTACATTTGATTTTTGATGTATGGTGATATCGACCCACTGCATTAGAAAATACATATTTCTACTATTAATAACAGAGCTCGATGTCTCCGGAATTTTTTTAAGTACATTCTCTGTGAAGAAATTTTGTTACCACTAGTTTTATACAATAATGTCTATCTTATTTAAATATGGCACGTTACTTTAAAAATACGGTAAAGATTTCTGTAAATAAATAGTTGTAGCAAAAATGCCGGAAATATCTTATACCTGAAAATGTCCGTTTAAAAAGGAGGAGCCTTATAACTTTGATTAAAAACAGCATTTCTATCCCAGGAAGCACTTTGGTTATAAATATTAATAAATTTTCGTATACTATTTTGCAACGTTAACCCTTAGACGGACCTTTATTATTTTTCACATGTATGGCTCAAAATAGCTGCATTTCTTTCCAGAATTTCCCTTTTATTTATTTATTTATTTATTTAAATACACAAAGAAATTCTTGGATTCCCACCAGAACAAAATTCGAATTTAAGGAGTTTTAAAGAGTAAAAGGTGTAAAAAATGAACCTCGTAAAAAAAAAATAAAAAAAATAAATAAAAATTCCTTTGCTATGAAGCTTGATTTAATATATATATATATATATATATATATATATATATTCTTTCATAAATTAAAATATGAATAAATTTCAAGTATGCTAGGTTTCTATTGATATATATATATATATATATATATATATATATATATATATATATTCGTATTGATTTTTAGGAAACTGACGTCAAACATAATACATTTATTTGTTATCATTTATATTTGTTTGCTCCTTTTTATATATTGCCGTAGATTTTTAATTAAAAATATATTTTAGGAAATAGTTAATTCTTTTTTTTATATATATATTCTGACGTTTAAAATAAAGTTCATAGAAAAAATGTTGTTATGTTCTTAATTTAATTTCTGTTTTATTTATTTGTTTATTATATACATATTATTTTTAAGCAGCGTTTTAGTAGAAAATTTTCTTCTGTTCAAATTATCCTACAAGTACACGTATTCTTTTTTGAATTTATAAATACAAACAAAACGTTTTAATATCTCAGCAAATTTTCAGATATTAAAAAGAAAAAAAACGCTAATATCTACGCAGTTGAATAAATTATCTTTCTTCATTTTGTAAGAAATGATTTATCAGAAGAAGAACAATTTTGCTTTGTAGTTATTAGAAATCTGAAATTAAATAAGAAAAAGATAGCTGCTATCATACTCGTATTTAAAAAGCGGAATGTTTAACATTTATATAGTTATACGATGCATATCAATTTTTTCTCTTTTTACAATGTAATCAAATATATGTATACGTACATAAATTAAGTTACACAAGCAGCTATAACTATTTGCTTCTTATAATAATAATAATAATAATAATAATAATAATAATAATAATAATAAGATAAAGATAAAGATAAAGATAAAGATAGAAATATGTTGTTTTTAAAGAATAAAAGCAGTGAATATATTTTATTCATATTATTCATATTGTTATTCATATTATTCATATCGTTATTCATATTTATATTATTATTACTATTGTTTTGTATGTGTATGCATGTGAAGTGCACAATAATAAAAGCATTTATTTTAATTAAAGGAATGGCAGTGTCTTATATTTTCTGTGGAATAGAAATTGTAGATTCAGCAGAAAATTTCATTTGTCATTCAAGTAAAATAATAATAATAACAATAATTTATTTTGCCTTAAAGCAATTTATTCTGCCTTAAAATGCTCCTTGACAATGCTTGACAGAGAAATTTCAAATTGAAAATATGACCTTATACATATCAAAAAATCCTGTAGCATATGTTTTTACATTCTAATTAATACATACATGATTCAAGACATCCATTTGAAATAATATTTTCTATGGTCATTCTTTCCAAATAATTTTTCTACCTATTTATTTATTTATTTTAATGATATACTAATTCAAAAGATTTATTCTTACAATAGATGATTACGTTGTCTTCTCCGTCTGAAAATCAACAGTTGTCTTCAGCCTCTGTATATTTCAACTCTTCGCAAACTAGAACTGTGAAAGATGTATTCTGTCACCTTGTATAATTGTCAAGCACTTTTGTTCAGAACGTTGTAATTAGAAAAGACTTTGTAAATAGCATAACACTGTGTAATTAACTTTAAGAACACTTAATCAGAAAAAACCTTTGTCGTTGTACTTAATTGCTGCCCACTGTCGCGTAGTATTCAATATCCGGCCAATAAACAACGGAGAAGGCTTAACCTCTAGAGACGGGGTCTTTCAAAATTCCACATTTCCATGTGACATTTGTCGTCAGAGCCCCTCTTTTGAGGTTAAATTCGCTCAAAACTGCTGCATAGCGGTGAGCGGCCTCCTTCTGTTTTTGAATCTTTAAACCTTTGAATAGATGATTAAATATAGAGGGTGCACAAAAAATATTTTTATTAATATTTCGATTTACAACATAAATATTTTTTAATGCAAGCTTATAAATGGATTGTTAATAATGTTTCATCATGTTCTATAAAAGTTATATGTGCTTGAATCAAGCAACACATAAAACTTCAAATTGATGGATAAAATCATTCTACAGTTTTTTTTTTTTTTTCGAGATATATGCACATGATTCTGGTTCTACTATCCACATTTAAATCCTCGATGTTTGTGTGTAACCCTAATTTAACGTTACCACAATGCCACAAGTAAATCTTTCATAATTTGCGAGTACTTTATACTTTGCTCTATTACTTTATATTTTTTAATTAAATTATCCCCGGATCAAATTCGAGTGATTATTCTTGAAAACTGCTTTAATATAATTTAAAAACAGTAATATGAATAATTCGTCAACGAGTCATTTTTTTCCAAGGGTTGTGAAAATGTCTATCAATTTGCAAGAATTTATACACGTTTACGAAAAATGTAATGAAATTCCAAAATAACAACAAATCGTTCACGGTTATTTAAACAATGATATATGATCCGGAACATAGTCTATCAAATTAGAATTCAATATGATTAAATTTTTAGACATAATAGGGGTAAAATTATTTAGTTTTGTAAACAAACAAACAAACAAAAAAATGTATTTTTCTTTACATTTGTACATTTCACTTACAATATAAATTTTTTGCATGTAAAATTATTTTAAGAAATCATGAATAAATAAATGGGTACACTTGAATTTAGTTAATGTTCTTGTTGCGTGTGTTTAATTTTGTGTGTGGTTACATTGTAAGGAAAGAGAAAATTTCCTTACCTTGTAAATCCTTTCATCCTTGTAAATCCTTTTTTAAAATCCTTGTAAATCCTTTCATGAGGAAAATGCAAGTTGCATAATTTTAAAGTTGCTCTAACTTTATTTATTTACAACTTTGAAGACTAGATAACTTTTTTTTCATTTATTTATTTATTTATTACATAATTCCGTGATTTTACATAACTGTGATTTCTCAAATATAATGCGTTATAAGAATTATAATAATTTCAAAATTAATAAACTTTGATAATATATTTTTTTCTTAAAAAAAAAAAAAAAAAAAAAAAAAAAAAAAGCTTTCTGGAATCGAGAATAATATTATACTAGATGTTCGGTAGTAAGTTATTAAGATATTAGTTTCTGTAACAAAAAAAAAAAAAAAAAAAAAAAAAAAAAAAGTACTATAAGATAAAATTTTAGTAGTTCTGTAAATTTATTACTATTATTAAAAAAAAATGATGGGTAATTTTGGGCGCTCTATGACATTTACTGAAATTTTCTTATCATAAAAATAATATAAATTTTTATAATACTAACATAAGAAAATTAGTTAAATTTAAGAACAAAAATTTTCCAACATGTTTCAGCTCCTGTATAATATTTGAAATGATGCTCTCATTTATACTTTCATTAGTTTTTTTCATTAGTTTAGGTTTCATTATATTACTTTTATTTCAATGAATTTAAAACAAACGAACATTCAAAAATGGAACTTTTTTTCTTTTAAATTTAGTTCATACATTTGACAGATACATTTATTTATATTTATTATTTAGGGAAACAAACAAACAAACAAACAAAAAAAAACAAAAAAAAAAAAAAAAAAAAAACGATTATCAGCTAACAATCTTAATCAGTATGAAAGATATTGAAATATTGTATTGCTTCAACAAAGATACATTAAAATGTCCTCATGTAATTTTGGTACAACCTTTTCTTCTTCAGTACTTATACAATGTGTAGCAATAATACGTTTTGTGAATTTAACAAATATACTAAACGGCATGTACTCTTGAAATTTTAAAATTTAGAAGCAGAATGAATTTTATTATGTAATTATAATTTTTAAATTTTGTGTAAATTCAAATATAAGTAGATTTTCTTTAATTTGTAAAAAACAATTACTTTTCTTTAATTACTGCAGGTTAAAACACATATATGTCATACTATACAAATTCCATCTACAAAAAATATATTTTTAAGAAATAGTTTATTCTTTAACTAATAAAAAATTACTTTATAAAGAGAGGAAATTATAAATATAAAATTTTTATAAAATAATTAGAACATATTCTTTATGTTTTTGTCTTTTTCAAAAGAATTAAAAAAACCAATTGATTTCTACCAAAATAATGATGAATTTTTCAAAATGAACTAAATACTATTATTTAATTTAAATGACCAATATTTATTGATATAATTTTAAACAATTTTATATGAAAAAAAAAATAGTTTTAATTGATTATCATCACTTTTTTTAATACGAAATTTACTTTATATTTACAATTTGACTAACAATTTTGAGGTGACACTCAGTTGATGGGAAATATTATAGCCATTTTCTAGCAACAATAGCTCTGAACCCCAGTATCATTTATACTTTGATTTAGTTAAGTTTATATTTTATACTATGACTGAAAAGATGCTATGCAGATAATATTTTTATAATATACGAAAGGAAATTGCCAAATATTATCATAATGATACAGTAGGTAACAAAAGTGTTCGAATATTAGCAAAAATTCCTATGTAAAAAAAGTAGACTTCATACGGTTTTGTTAAATAAATATTTGTCGAATGTTGTTCTTAGTCAGTGTAAGAACATGATTCGATAAGAATTTATTTAGCAAAACCGTATGAAGTGTACTTTTTTTTACATAGTAATTTTTGCTGGTGTTCGGACACTTTTGTTACCGACTATAGCTTATTTCGCTAGAAATACTGAAAAAACATTTTGTTGCAAAACGTGTTTTACATTTAAAATTCCGAGATATATTCATTCAGTATAAGCCAATACAATTTAATTTAATTTGCAAATGAAACGTGCATTATAAACAAAATAATAATTACCTCATTTTTATTTATTTATTTATTTTTTTTTAAATACTTTTAGTAGGGGGGGGGGGACATACTTTTTTTTCGGTACTTATTGCTTATTATGTCCAAATATTCGTTATTTTTTAAGCTGATTTCACTAAATATCACAAGTGTCTTTTTTCTCTTTCTCAGTTAACAGACGTTTTCAAATATGCAGACATTTTTCTGAATCCGCAGATTAAATAACTTGGTCTAAAGAATGCAATGTTTTAATAACTTCAAAAATACAATTTTAAATACAAAGGAAGATTTAAAGTATTATAAACTTGAACTTCTGGCATGAAATTAGTTTTTTTTCCTTTCAGTTTTATATACGTTATTTAAATCCTTTTTAAATTTTATTATACTTGAAAATAATTTGTGGCAAATGTTTATTTATTTTTATTCAACCATATTCATTAAACATTGAAAAATAATTTTAAACTATTTCGATATTTTTTTTTTTTTAAGGGTTCATTTTAAAACACTACGAATTTAAGAAATTTTTAATTTTAATAAATTTAAACAAATTAGTGCATGTAATTTCAAATAAACTTACTTAAACTATATTAAATATTATCTGCGGTGTCTACTAAAGTCCGTTTTCACAGATTTAACTGCTGAAGGACTGCAGTTATAGTCACAGTTGTGGCGTTCAGCTATATTAAGCTGGCTATTAGACCGCTTACAATTTTGACTGGGTGTAAAATAGCGGTGTTAACATTCCTATCTTGAAAACGGTACCAGCTAAGGAGGCATTATGAATTCAAAAATTATGTACTGACAAAGTTTCAGTAGGGAAAAACACATCGCAGAAGTTAATGTTAAAAACAGAACTCTTAAAATTCAGATTTTTTTGCATACGTTTTTTGCTACTTTGACATGATAAAATGACCTTAGAATATAAGAAAAAATAACTACTTATCACAAAATACCCCTTCTCAATGTTTAGACTTCTCTCCGTCAGCTCCGATACACATTTGAACCTTTATTTGAACTGAACGTTGCAGACAATGCTGTGTAGTGGGTGGCACGTAAGCTAGATAAATTTATTGATTTAAAGCATTTTAACACTTTCGTGACCGCATGTTTTTGTCTTTTTGAGAGTAAGGTTCGCCTGTGGGCGCTCCGAAGTTACAATATTTCATAACAAAATTTTCTATATTCACATTTATATTACAAATAAGATGTACTTTATAATTATTCTGCCTAATCAAAGAATTTGTGTCCAAAGTTTATTTAATTATACAAATAAGAATATTGGGTATATTCTAAAGAAATAAATAACACACAGATTGCGAAGGAAACGCCCACTGGTTGAGTTACAGATTTTCAAAACATGTGAATTTACATCAGCGGTCGCGAAAGTGTTAACAAATTATATATCCTCCTCCCAATGTACTAGCATTAAAAATTATAGATTATTACATATATGATGGCTATTTACAACATTTAGACATTCTTAAGCTGCACATTTTATGTTCTCTCTCTCTCTCTCTCTCTCTCTCTCTCTCTCTCTCTCTCTCTTTTTTTTTTTTTTTTTTTTATAAAATTAAAGAATCATCGAAAAATATGCAATCATTTATTGGATGGCATTTCACAAATTTTAAATACAGTCAATGACTGCACCATTAGTAAACATTTTAACGGCCCTCTTCACTCACCGCTATTCTATGGGAATTTTTCTTTACATTATTTCTATGTTATTCTATGGGAAATTTTTCTTTACAAATAACTTATTAACTAATACATATTTTTAAATTCTGTTTTCACATTCTGAAAATTCCCAGCTGTTAAATTGACGGACTTTTTTAAAAAAAATATTTTTTTAATTTTTTATATTTTATTTGAAGCTGCAAAATACAAATTTTCAATAAATGAATTTTTTTCATTTTGCAATTTCAAAATAAAATATTAAAAATTAAAAAAATAATTTTTTAAAAAAGGGGTGTCAATTTAACAGTTGGGAATTTTCTGAATTTGAAAACAGAATTTAAAAATATGTATTAGTTAATAAGTTATTTGTAAAGAAAATTTTACCATGGAATAACATTGGCTCGAGCTTCCAGCGACGGTAAGTAAAGAGGGCCGTTAAAGGCATTTTACTTTATTTATTCTGTACGCGTGTTTGCTGATCTCAATTTCGCAAACCGTAACTATAAAAACTGTTCGACATCTGAATTAACCTTGTCTTTACGTAATCGTAATATGAAATTTGCATTAATGTATTTTTAGTAAAAAAAAAAAAAAAAAAAAAAAAAAAATAACTTGGAGAAATTAAAATGTGCTAATCGTAACCATACAAAATTTCAGTAATAGTATTTTTCTCTAGTAATTAGTAATATTTTTATCTTAGTTTTGAACACTTTCGTTTTTTTTTTTTTTTTTTTTTTTTACATTAAAAGAAAAATAAAAAAATTAACTTGGATAAATTAAAATGTGCTAATCATAACCATACAAAATTTCAGTAATAGTATTTTCTCTAGTAATTAGTAATATTTTTATCTTAGTTTTGAACACTTTCGTTTTTTTTTTTTTTTTTTTTTTTTTACATTAAAAGAAAAATAGATATTTAAAAAATAAAGGGTTTTACCGTAACCTTAATGCATTAATAAAGAAAAAATGCAAAAAGAACATCGCAAAAAAAAAAAAAAAATAAAATAAAATAAAATAAAATAAAATAAAATAATTTGTATCATAAACATAAATAAAAATTATCTCTGAAAAAGTAATGTTTTTAAAGACACGCATAATTGATAAATTAAACTTGACTTGATTGTATCTAATGATTAAGAACTTATTTCTTATAAATAAAATCCTTACTACGTTCCACAATTAATATCACAGTCTTGCGGCCTTACCTAATTTTCCACTTCAAAATCTAATGACGTAGTAATAGACAGAAATGTCTATTACTGGACCCTTACGATACCCTATTAAGTTACCAAAAATGGAAACCCATAAAAATGTAATGTGGTGTCCCAAAGTTAAAAGGTTAACTCAAAAAATGAATATTGTATAATTATTTCAGTCATATATAAACAAACATACAAGAAATAAGCTCGAAATAAATTTAAAAAAATAAATGAATAACACCAAATGAAAAAGCATTTGAATTATTTTAATTAAATTGGTCTGAGTTTACAACTCTTAGCTTGAGCTCTTCGGATCTTATGACATGATGGGTAAAAAGCTGTAACAGCAATCTGGAATACGAGATGGAACTATTACATAACTTAAAAGTTCAATGTTAACCCTTTACTTGCCGAGGAAAATTTACGATATTCGTTTTGAAGTGCCACCGTTCTTTTTCAACTCTGAAATGAGTAAATTTTTCAAAAACACTGTCACGATTAGTTTCAAGGTTATTTCATTGTTTTGTCAAGCCGTGTCAGTAGTTTTACTGGTAACAGTACAATACAAAGGAACATACTTCAATAAAACGTATATATACGCCCGTGGCAGTTAAGCAGTTAAATTAAATTTGCTCTCTATTGTCACTATGCACATTATTACTGGTACAGTTACCTTAAACGGTCTCAAGAAACAATAATTAACTGAAATATTTCAAATTCATTTAAATTTTCTTTTTATTTCATTTTAGCTATTGTGATGTAGAAAATAAAAATAATGGATATATTTTTCTCTCTCTCTATATATATATATTAATTCTTTTCATTAATCTTTTAATAGTAAGCATATATATTTAAATGTATTTTAGTACAATTTCGTCTTAAGTGCGAGTTTATCTATGTTATTCCATATTTTAATTTGCTATTATTAGAACTTACTTAAAAGTTTAATGACCGAATTTTCATTAGCGATGGAAGTTTTATGATGAAAATTTAAAACGAATTCTATGAGGAAAAAAGTGAATAAAATCCTGAAGAATCTTAGACTAATATTTCCAAGTAGTTCGAAAATACAGGAAGACAAAATTGTTAGACATTTGTTTACAGTATAACAGTTACGCAACTTTTGCAGATTAACATTCACCCATAACATACTAATTATATTTAAATGATATTTAATGATAATTAAATGTATACATACATACATATTTGTATTCTCTTATACAATGTTTACTATTCATTTATATTGTTTGTTTGTTTGTTTGTTTTTCTAAATTTAAGTAATTTAAGTTTAAATTGAATTTTTCTAAATTTAAATTTAAAGTTTTGCTCATTAATATAATAGATATAGTTCAAATACCTAAGTAATATAAATTGAATGCATATTTACAATTAATATTTAACTGCACAAAAATTTTAATTTAAACGAGTTCTAATTTAAATAATTTCACAAAACTTCCTTTATATTTATTTTATGTTTATGTATTACCTAATTTATTAAATAAACAACAAACGAAATTATTTCTAGACAATAATTTTTACGAACATAGGTTGAATTAGTAGTTAGAGATATGGAATTAACAATAATTAATAGATAAATTGAAAATATCTATTATCAGTTAATTTCCTGAAGAAATTTTCTCTTCCAAATTTGTTGTAGTTAAATAGTTTTAATACAAATTATGAATATATAATTTTATATTATATATTCCTAGTACTAAATAAATATTTAAATTTTCTCATTCAGAAAACGTTTGTTTAATATAATTATCTAATGAAATTACTTAAAACTTAACCAAGTGTTTTAAATTTTACGAGAAATTCAATAAAAATAATAGATGTCAACTTGTTCAACGGCCTTAAATTTTTTTTACAAATTAATAAAATGTCTTTATAATTGCTATAATATAAATATGTTTATAAAAAAAAAATCCTAAATTCAAATTGCTCTTGTCCATAAAAATCCATTCTTTATACAATTTTCCTTTTGTATTGAATAATAGTATAATAAAATATCGTAGGTTAATAAGTTGTTTATTTCTTTTTTTACGTTTTAAAAATTATGTATGTTATAATTCTGATATTAATACAGTATTCATAAGTTCAAAACATAATTAAATTATAAACAATAGCCCATTTACCTGAGAAGATAAAGTTCTGTTTATGAAAATTATATTTCATAATTTATGTTTATTAATATATATATATATATATAATTTAATTACATGTTAAGAAGATATTGTAAAAATTAATAAAATAAATTAAGTAGAGAATTTAATAAGATATAATTCATCAGCAATTTGATAATTTAAGATTATTAAATGTAACAATTTTGAAAGTAAATTATTTATTTATTTATTTATTTTTTATTGATAATTTTTTATGCTTGGAAAGAATATAAATATTTGTTTTTCATGATTTAATGAAACTTATAATGTAAAATGATTAATCATAAAAAAAATAAAATAAAGTTAATTATTGTAATTGTTAAGAATGTAAGTATATACCATATTTCTATACTTTGATTTGGTTTGTAAGAAATTGTTCGTGTCTGATGCAATATTAATAGATATAGTATTTTAAATTTAATAATTAATAACGATACAGTAATATAAAGTTTTTTTCACGAAATAATTAATTTAGTTTGATAAAGATATGAGTTTCCTTGATTTATTTGACAACTTTGTCAAAAGCCTGAAAAACCTTAAATTATGGTACAACTTTCATAAGCTATAAAAAAATACTATATATGAAGGGCATATATAACTATTTTCATGCATAAAAAGCTAAATAAATTGCCATTTTCAAAATGCCTTAAGTTATAAAGGTTAATTTCTGCTTTCTCTCGCCGTCATCCTTTGTCTGTCTTTTTTAAAAAAAAATAAAGCAGCTGCCTAGCTCGACTAATGGATTGACCATGCATGAAATTTTATTCAAACGTTTTGGTAATAAAATATAAGTAAAATGATTTATACTAAAAACTAATATGGTGACTGATTCGAACGAGACATATCCATTTTTGCTTATATTTTCAGGTCTGCCTGTTTTTAACAAAAAATTATCCATACGTGTAATTTTATTAATAGTTTAACATTTCATAACAGTGTTATTGACATTTTGAAATTAGAGCGATCCAAAAATCCTATAAGTACGTACAGAAGTAGTATATACACTTTTCTGAGTAACATGTTCTAATAAATAAATTAAATACTTTGAAGGATAACTCTCATTTCTTCGTCCATGTATCTAAATCTAGAAAACCAATTCTTCTTTTGTAGTTAATTGTGGCAGTAAAAGATAATTTAAATTCCCACAAATATGTCTTTAAAAACAATTTTCACTATACTTCCAAATAGGTTGCGATTCTATTTTCTTGAAGGCACTTAACAGTTGCTCACTTCCAGAATATGGTCGTTCAACGAAATCTTACTTTCAAGAAGATATCTAGTATTTAACTTAACTACATTTATCTGAAAATAAATTTATAAACGCAACCACATAATAAAGTTCTTCTGAGGAAAAATTACATTACTCTGCATGAAAATCGGCCCCAACACCATTTTTGAAAATTTCTATGTAAAATGACCTCCTGAATCTGAACTTGACTCCCATTTTGCTCTATCACCCACGATTTTGGGGGTGACGCCCCTCTATTTTTATCACTTTTCTGTAGTTTTATGGTTATAACTTTGATTCGTATCTTCTGAGGGGTTACAGAAGTGAAAAATTCTAAAACAGGAATATTTTCTCTAAGGAGAAAATTTAAGGGGGGGGGGGGATTTGCCACTGAAATTATGTATTGCATTTATTATATTTTATTAATTAATTATTATTATTATTTATTATCCATTTTACATATATATATATATATATATATTAAGTGTTAAAATATTCCTTTTCTAATCTTTAAATGAAATTCATGGCCATAAAATTACCGAACAGTGATAACAATTGGGAGAGGGGATAACGTCCCGAGAAATTGATGGGTGACTGAGCAAAATGGGGGTCATATTCGTATTCTTGAGGTCATTTTACGTAAGAATCAGCAGAAATGGCATCAGGGCTCGAAAAATGTTTTTTTTTTTTTTTTTTTTTTTTTTTTTTGCAACGCAATGTTACTTGTATATTTTCAATGAAATCTGTAATGCAGTGGTTATATTTTTATATTTCGACATATAATTCTCTAGAAAAAACGGGTCTAATTCAAAAAACTTCCATGTTACACTAGTAAACCGTAATACTTCTTTTTTTTAGAGCGTTTATAGAATCATTGTTTTATAGGAACGTGATAAGGAAATTAGCATTTAGCTTTAAGACTTTTGAAATTGAAAATGTATTTTAAATTTTCAGTTTTCTTACAATGCCTACTGCTAGTAAAGTAAAAAGGTAATAAACACATAAGTTAATAAAGTAAATAAATGTAAGTTATTAATAAAGTTTCGTCGACGAAAGATTAATTCTATATTTGCAATGAAATCGTGTAGTGTAGTGGTCACATTTTTATACCTGGACATATATTTCTCTAAAAAAATCAAGTCAAATTTGAAAAATCTTCTAGTGAGCTTTAACGCACTCTTTTAAAACCTTTTAGAATTACTGTTTTATAGGGACGTGGTAAGGAAATTCACCATTTGCCTCAAGAATTCTTAAATACAAAAAACATTTTTAATGATCATTTTTATTATAATGGCTACACTTTCTGCTCTATTAAATTATGTTATAATAGAAGAACTAAATCGTTACACAAGCAGAACCTGTATCATATTTTCACTTCTGTTTTTAATAGGTATATTTGGCTAATATTAGATAACGATTCCTCGTTAATACAAGGAAACAATTATTTTTATAAAATCGGGATGATTAATTAGAAAAATCTAAATTCAGGGCAAATACACTACTAATTTCTTGTAAAAAAAATTTTTTAATACAAACACGGAATTTTTATCACAAATAAGTAAAAATATATTATTAAACAATAGATGCTTCAATGTTCCCAATTGTTAATCAAGCTCAGTGTACAAGATTATATTAGACCACAACGTGTTCACTTCTGTTTTTGTAAATGTAGAAAAAAAACAAGGAAAATTGTATGATTTTGTTTCATTATCATTTATCATTATAATAGTATTTACAAATTGTATTTCACCCCCCCCCCGCCCCCATTAAATAACGTAATTGTTGATACGAATTAAATCCACAGCCCTATAAAAAGTTAACTATAGCATAATTTTTATCAAATAAGGTAAATTATTTTCTTTTTTAAAGCTTTCCCAAACTGAATTTCTTCTTCTTCTTTTTTTTTTTTTTTTTTTAATTTTCTCTCACTATTGTTAATGGAAGAGATGCCGTGCAAATGGTTAAAGCATTTATTTTTATTTTGTTTTTAACGCATTTTAAAAAGTTTCAATAATTAGAGTAGAAACAATAATTTATTTTTATGACTAAATACGCAGAATAACTGTACTAAATAAAAGAACTGGTGTACAATCAATATCCAAACTAAAAAGTTCTTCACACACCATAAAACTAATGAAAACTCTCTCGGTTTCGAATAGACGTAGCCTTTCTTCCTCAGGTGAAAGCACGTGCCTAGGCGGCAAAAGCAAGACACACTATGTCTTCATTTTGCCAGTAATTCAGTAGCACGTGTTTGCACCTGAGGATGAAAGGCTTTAATTTCGAAACCGGGGGTGTTTTCATTAGTTTTATGATTTGTGAAGAAGTTTTTATTTTGAACGCAGAATAACATTCAGGAAAATGTTAAAATTAGAAAAAGGTGTGTGTCAGACTTGTTTTTGAAAATAAATAAATAAATAAATAAATAAAATAATTAATTAATTAACTTAGTTTAATGAATATTTAATATTATTATTTCAAATTTCCAATACAATTTTTTCCTCTGCTTTATATATATATATATATATATTTTTTTTTTTTCATATTGTTCTATTTAACTTTTGAATCATTTATTTTTAAAAAATGCATAAATATTATAAATAGTATTTTTTTTTAACACATAAATATATTTAAATATATATTTTTTCTGCATTATTATATATGTTGTTATTAACTAATTTGAAATTTATTTTTAGAAGAAAAATTAGAAAAAGCAATAAATATTTTTTGAAGTGCATTTTTAGAAATTTTTAGTTTCATTAAAGTGGAAAAGTCTTTCTCGTTCGTTACCCTCCTGAGTTGATTAATATCCTCCTTTTTTTTTTATCCCGGCTTAAGAAGATCGAATTTTCTCCTCAGACTCTCTTTTCATTAAAATGCTAGACCAAAATTACTTTCACGATGATGATTGGCTGTTTCCATACATAATCCCTGAGCAAGTTTCCGCATTTTAATTATTTCACACCCCAGAAACAGCGTTTGATAAATGTTAACTTATATTAAATGTTGATTTCCCTCTAAAGCTATTTTCCTAGCTTATTTAAAGTGATTGAAAAAAAAAATCACCAATACATAAATTTCAAAATATTATAAATACTTTAGACGTTATTGTATTAGAGAATTGATAAAAACTTCTTTTAGGGAATAGAATTTCTTTTACGTTTAAGAATTTAATGTTCAGAAACTTTGAGAACATGTAATGTTGTTAAGTAACTTTTGAAAACTTATTCTTGTTTTGCTTATTATTATTTATTTTTTCGAAAAAATTAATTATCATCTGCTATTTATATATTATTATTTTTGATTAATTAGTAACAAGGTAATATTTATATTTAAGTTTGTGTCATCAACCTCTAATTTAAATCATAAAAAGTTTAGTCATTTTTATTACAAGAACATCAAAACAGCTTTTCTCTCGGAGCTTTTCAAAACAATTATATAATTAGAATAATTCAAATACGTTATTTTTTTATTTCTTCTTTTCATTTTCTTCTTCAAAGAAGAAAATCTCCAAAATTTTTTGACATGTTTTAATAAAAAGTAGATAACGTTTTCCCAAGCAGCACCGAAACGTTCTCTGAACGTTCAAAAATTGTTCTGCAAACACGCTCTAAGAACGTTCCCTTTGAACGTGTTATAGACGTCTATCTGTCCATCTTGAAGACGTACAATAGTACGGTTCAGGGAACGTTCAATGAACG
Source organism: Salticus scenicus (assembly GCA_963930645.1). Classification (NCBI taxonomy): domain Eukaryota; kingdom Metazoa; phylum Arthropoda; class Arachnida; order Araneae; family Salticidae; genus Salticus; species Salticus scenicus. The sequence continues at coordinate 88,952,751 of OZ005655.1, read as the reverse complement.
TGTAGCTATCACCATCGGTGTTATAGAAGCGTCCAGAGAACGTTCTATGTATACGGTCTCAGAACGTTCTAAACGTTTTTAAAACGTTTTCAAAACGTTATACACATTTTCAGAACGTTCTAGAAAACGTACTGTAAACGTTCTAAAATAGTGTAGAAATTTTCTGAAAACGTTCTATACACACGCTCTCACAACGTTATGTAAACAGTTTTTGAACGTTCTTTGAACGTGCTAAAAATGTATTTCATGTATAATAAAATGGAAGAACTCGCAACAATTGTTTCGGGACGAAAGAAGACACGACCCTTCGTCAGACGAACATAATAGGCACGAGTGCTGCAAATACAAGATCTACGTTGCAGATTTTTTGCAGCACTCGTGCCTACTCTGTTCGATTGATGAAGGGTTGTGTCTTTTCTCGACCCGGAACAATTGCTTCGAGTTCTTGAATTTTATAGTGTCTGTTCAAAGTTTTGCAGTTGTTATTTTATTTACTTCTTTTTTTCTTTTTTTTTTTTTCCTTTCCTTATTTATCTTTTCTTTTCTTTTCTTTTATTTTTGTGTAGTTTTTATTTTATCTTTTTATTATTATTTTTTCATAAATAATTGTCTTAGTATTATAAAATTTTACATACATACATTGAAATATGGTATAACAAAATATGAAGTATTTTGAATATTTTAAATAATAATTTGAATTCAAAAACAAATAAATAAATAAGTTCAAGTTCTGGAATATTTTGAAAAATTTTAAGATAATATGCCTCCTGTTAACTAATTATTACTCCCCCCTAGATTTTGCATCATTATAATTTAACAATAGAATAAAACCATAGTTGGATAATAATTTTAATAAGTTAATTGCCCTCTTCACATACCGTCGCCGGTAGCCCGAGCCAATGTTATTCTATGGGGAAATTTTCTTTACAAATAACTTATTAACTAATACATATTTTTAAATTCTGTTTTCACATTCAGAAAATTCCCAACTGTTAAATTGACGGACTTTTTTTGAAAAAGTATTTTTTTTAATTTTTAATATTTTATTTTGAAATTGCAAAATGAACTAGTATGTTGTGGCCACCACAAGACTTTCTTCTATATTTACCTATACATATTCAATCAGTAATAATATTAAAAAAAAAAAAAAAAAAAAAAAAAAAAAAAAAAAAGTACGATTTTTTTTTTCTAAGTTTTTTTTTTTTTTTTTTTGTTAAAAGTGAAAAAAATCGATAACTTTGTTTTAAATTATCACAGATTTATAGTTCAACCATTCGTTTTAAAGGTATTGACGAGACCTTTCGAAAGATACCCATCTTGAAAATTTATCTCCCCCGGGGGGGTACTTCCCCCCCAGGGGGGGAAGCGATGCCCCCCCCATGCAGAAAATTTTTTTCCTTGTTACATACTACTATTATCAATAATTCATATTAATTTTACAATCACAAGTTTAAAAGAACTCTAATTATGCACATTTATACGAATTTTTGTCCTATGCTGCCATGTCAAAAATTTAGATAAAATGCTATCACAGCGCCACCTGTTGAGCTATTGATCCCCAAACATAATCAGCACCAGTTTATGTGGGGGACCAACTAAATACCAAGTTTGGTTAAATTTCGTTAAAAAAAAAAAAAAAAAAAAAAAATTGCGATATTTTTCTAAGTTTTTTTTTTGTTAAAAGTAAAAAAAATCGATAACTTTGGTTTAAATTATCACAGATTTTTCGTTCAACCATTCGTTTTAAAGGTATTGACGAGATCTTTCGAAAGATACCCATCTTGAATCTTTGCCCCCCCGGGTGGGAACTTCCCCCCCCGGTGGGGGGGGAACCGATACCCCCACATGCACAAAAATTTTTTCCTAGTTAACTACTACTATTATCAACCTGATCTTTCGTAAGATACCCAATGTGAAAATTTACCCCCCCTGGGGGGGTATTTCCCCCCTAGGGGGGGAAGCGATGCCCCCCCATGCAGAAAATTTTTTTCCTAGTTACATACTACTATTATCAATAATTCATATTAATTTTACAATCACAAGTTTAAAACAACTCTAATTATGCACATTTATACGAATTTTTGTCCTATGCTGCCATGTCAAAAATTTAGATAAAATGCTATCACAGCGCCACCTGTTGAGCTATTGATCCCCAAACATAATCAGCACCAGTTGTTGTCGGGGACCAACTAAATACCAAGTTTGGTTAAATTTCGTTAAAAAAAAAAAAAAAAAATTGCGAAAAAGTTTTTTTTTTGTTAAAAGTAAAAAAAATCGATAACTTTGGTTTAAATTATCACAGATTTATCGTTCAACCATTCGTTTTAAAGGTATTGACGAGATCTTTCGAAAGATACCCATCTTGAAACTTTGCCCCCCCGGGTCGGAACTTCCCCCCCCGGTGGGGGGGCAACCGATGCCCCCACATGCACAAAAATTTTTTCCCAGTTAACTATTACTATTATCAACGAGACCTTTCGAAAGATACCCATCTTGAAAATTTACTTCCCCGGGGGGGGATTTTCCCCCCTGGGGGGGGGAACCGATGCCCCCCCATGCACAAAATTTGTTTCCTAGTTAACTACTACTATTATCAATAATTCATATTAATTTTACAATCGTAAGTTTAAAATAACTCTCATTATGCCCATTTATACGGTATTTTGTCCTATGCTGCCATGTTAAAAATTTGCATAAAATGCGATCACAACGCCACCTGTTGAGCTATTGATCCCCAAATCTAATGGGCACCAGTTCATGTCAGGGTGCAACTAAATACCAAGTTTGGTTAAATTTCATTCATTGGTTCGTGAGATACAGCGTCCACAAAAAAATGATACAGACACACAGACAGACAGACAGACACACAGACAGACAGACACACAGACAGACAGACACACAGACAGACATTTTTTAAAAACTATCAATTCGTGTTCAGGACATCCCAAAACGTGTAGATCCGTCAAAAAACGGAGGTCGACAATTTTCGCGAATCCAATACTTTCTCTATATTACATATAGAAGAAAGTAAAAAAAATCACATATTGAAAATTCGTATTTTGCAGCTTCGAAGTAAAATATAAAAAAAATTAAAAAAATATTTTTTTAAAAAAGGTCGATCAATTTAACAGATGGGAATTTTCAAAATGTGAAAACAGAATTTAAAAAGATGTATTACTTAATAAGTTATTTGTAAAGAAAAATTTCTTATTGAATAACGTTAGCTTCGGCTTCCAGCGGCGGTGAGTGAAGAGGGACCTTAAGCAAAAAAATCTGGAGTGACTCCACTCGACTTTCCGAACATTGAGTAATTAACAGTTTTGTAGATAAAGTAAAGAAAGAGTAGTTGTTAAACAAACAAAAGAGAGAAAACCATAATAGAGTGTTTGAGTATTTTTCTCCATCTATTACACGTTGTTTTATTTAACGCTACTGAACTTTGAGCCCATAGATCATAATGATAAAGAAATTTTCGCTGTGTCCCTGTAAAAACCTATAAATTCTAGATTCACCAAAATGCTTATAGTTAGTGCAACAGTGATTTATAATACTCATATAAATTTTCAGCTGAATTCAATAAGGCGTTTAGATGCTATCGTACTTTTAAAAATTTAGTCCCATAGGCCATAATGATAAAGAATTTTTCTTTGTGTCCCTGTAAAAAAACTGTAAGTGCTAGATTCACCAAAATCTATACAGTTAGTTCAACTGTGATCTATAACATGTGTACAATTTTTTTGCTCGGATTAATAAGGCGTTTAGACGCTATCACATTTTTAAAAATTTGGCCCCATAGGCATAATGATAAAGAATTTTTCTTTGTGTCCCTGTAAAAAAACTATAAGTGCTAGATTCTCCAAAATCTATACAGATTGAGTATTTGTGATCTATAATATGTGTATAAAATTTTTGCTCAATTGAATAAGGCGTTTAGATGCTATCGCACTTTTAAGATTTTGCTCCCATAGGCCATAATGATAAAGAATTTTTCTTTGTGTCCCTGTAAAAAAAGTATAAGTGCTAGATTCACCAAAATCTATAGGGTTCGTACTATGGTGACTTACAATATGCGTACCAACTTTCAGGTTAATCGAACGAAGCGTTTAGACGCTAGCGTGTTCACCCACAGACATACACACATACACACATACACACATACACACATACACACATACACACACACATACATACATCATCGTAAAAATAGTGAAAACGGACTCAGGGGACCTCAAAACGTATAGAAACATCAAAATCTCGAATTCGGATTTTTGACATGATTACAATATTTTCCTCACTATAGTGTTCGGAAAGTAAAAATTAAAAAATATTTATGTCTAAATTTTGAAACTTACTGCAAACTTTGAGTATTCAAACACAAATGTATTTTATTAAATTTTAAATTATCAATGAAATCTCAAATTAATGCCCAGATATGTTACATATTCTATTTTTAAACTATAATAATGCACAATCATTGGAAAACAAAAAATAAAAATTAGTTAAAAGAAGTACACAAGTGTACAAAATTTAAACAATAAACTGTTTTCTCGTTTTCTTTTCTTTTTTTTTCCGCATAATTCTTAAACAAATAAACACAGAAGTATAAAATTTGGATAGTATGTTTTTTAAAATACCATAAATCGAATTTTATATAACTTTAGCATAAGTAATAATTTTTAAACTAAATATCAGTAAATTTTTCTCAAAAGTAAACATTGAAAAAATGAAAAATTTCAGCAATTTTAGAAAAGAAAACTTAATGAAAAATGGTCATGAAGATGCATTACAGATAGGTTAAAGATGTACGCGCATCCATGCGTTAGATTAAAACCGTATATTTCTTCATGTAGTCACTTTTTTGTTTCTTCTTTTTTCTTCATTTTATCGCGTGTGAATATTTTTTTAAAAATTTTACATAGAAATATGAAAATCGGATAAGGCTTTAATTATTAAATTATTTATCGACGTTTTTATTATTCCGTTGATGATCACAGTTTATACAAATTAGTAATTATTATTATTATTATTTTTCAAAAATTCCGTTATTAAAGTAAAAGAAAAGTGAACACAGAAAGTAAAACCAGGATTTTGTTTAACATTTGAGGGCATGTGCGTCTTCACTTGTCTATAATGCATCATTAACACAATTTTTCATTAAGTTTTCTTTGCTAAAATTGTTGAAATTTTTAATTTTTTCCAAAGCTTACTTTTTAGAAAAATTAATAATTATTAGTTTAAATTTATTACTTATTCTAAAGTTATGTAAAATTCGATTAATGATATGATAACGAACATGACATCCAAAATTTATGTCCATGTGTTTATTTGTTTAAAAGTTATGCATAAAAGAAGAAAATGGGAAAGCAGGTTTGTTCCTTTAATTTTGAACAGCGGTGTATTTTAAATACGTTTAAAAATATAAAATATAAAAATTATTATTATTATATTGTTTTTTTATTTAAATAGATTACGTGAAATTTACTTAATATTTTCATATTTCAAATCATGCATATGCGAAATTTATTTAAATTATTGATTTTGAGTTTATAAATTTTACATACACATGCAGTGAAATATAACAGTATAAAATGTGGTGAAACATTTTGAAAAATAAATAAATAATTAATTAAAAGTTTATTCTGTAAACAAATAAATAAATAAAAATAAAATAAATAAACTTCAAAATTTAAAACATTTAGCAATATTAAGATTCACCTTAGTAACTATTTCTTTTTTAATACTTCTCCCTGCTTTTTTTCTACAGTGTACTGTAAAATGTAAACATACATGATCAAATCTATTTATATATTTCTTTAACGTGGATCAGTTGCAATTAATTTTTGCCGAAACGATATAGTAGTGTAATTATTGAAATACGCAAGGATAAAAAATAATATTTAAAAATGAACAATATTTAAGCATGCGGACTCAACTCAATGAATTAATAAGAAAAAATTACGAAATTTGTCTGCTTACATTATTTTATGGAAAACTGTATTTTTAAAAATTGCTTCTTCAATCTTTATAAGCGTCATTTCAAACATAGAAATACTTTAAAGATTATACAGAATATGAATAATTGTCATAAATAGACTAAAAATCATAAACATAAAAATATAATCAAAATAAGAATTATTATTACTATTATTATTATTATTTTTTTTTTTACAAAATATTATACCAAAATAAATAAAATGTCATCACCAACATCGCGACAAAAATTTAAAAGGCATCATGGAAATCCTATACTATAACTGTACTGCCTGCGAAAGTATGAAACTGGGCCTTCAACCATGAATTTTATTTTGAAAACTTTCTTTGAATGATCTTGGTCTCACTAATGCACAATATTAATTTGGTACTAATAATAATTTGGTTTCTGGTAAATTAAAATTTTAATTAGATGGGGAATTCGGTATAATATTTATGAGTTTCAAATTTTAGAAGTAAATAGGAAAAGAAAAGTGCGAAAAATTTGCATGGGTTTGCTAGTTTAGACTACAACGTTGAACTGCAATAATAAAATATCGAACGAAATAAATTTAGGAGTTAGCGTGAAAGATATAAAAATTTAAAATTTTCAAATTTAATTTTAAAATATTATATGTTTTTTTGATAAATTTTAATAAACTAAATTTTGTAAGATTTCAATGCACACGTATGAAAATTTTATAAAAAGGAAAAGTAAGTGAACGAACTTATCTGTACCTTGAATCAGTTGTAGCGTATCCGAAAATTAAATCGAATCTGAATGTAAATACAAAATATGATGATTAAGCAAGCAGTAGTCAGAATCTTTGGACTTTGGATCCCACGGGCCACGCCTAGAAATCTTCCTGTGAAACAACAGAGAAGATGGCATTTACACGCGGCGACACTTTCTGTCGATCAAGCACTTTATTCAATAACACCCGTTTCTAATAAAGATTTTTCATACTGTTCAAAACTTAACCTTTTTAAAAATTATTATACTGAGGCCATCCTAAAACTTCTTCTATATTTTCCTGCGCCGGTCGATGTCATAAATATTATTTGCTAAAATAATCTATCAAAATTATTTTCCATGGTAAATGTATACGATTTTCATCTCAAACAAGTATAACACTAAATATACAAAAAAAAATCAATTTTATTGCATACAAAATATGTATCTTAAGAAATGTATTTTACATAATGAAAAATGTGAAAAGTCGATAACTTTGTTTTAAATTATTACAGATTTAGGGTTCATCCTTTCGCTTTAAAAGTATAGACGACTTTTCTGGCAAGAATATTAAAAATTTTAATACAATAGCGAAAGCGATGAACTATACAAATTGCCCAAACTTTTTTTAAATTAAATATTACTAATATAAATAAATATATGTATACACATATTTAATTTTCCAGGGAAAAGTTAAAAACAATGCTCAGTCATGTACATTTATACGAAATTTTGTCCTATTATGACATATTAAAAATTCTGAAAATAATGGTATGACAGCGCCACCTATTGAACGATTTATTAACAAATATAATCGCCACCAGTTTAGGTCACAGTCCAAGTAAACAAGGTTTGAATAAATTACGTTCATTAGTTCGTGAAACACAGCATCCATAAAATTTTAAAATTTATTAATTTAATCATAAAAATTTAATCAACACAGGTTTTTATAATTAACATTTTTATATATGAAATTTTGTACATTTTTCACCAAAAAATGCTGAAATACAGATATCTGAAAAATCGCAGAAAGCAATACCAGCACCATCCGTCGGTGGATATATACGGAAACTGAAGCAGCACATTTTGTCATTATATATATGTCTCACATACAAGGTTTGATAAGTATTCGTATAATAGAAAGTGAGGTACAGGCTTCCCGTAAGTTGAAACGTAACAGTGCCACCTGTCATTTGATATGTACCCGAAGTGAATCAGTAAAATTTACGTAATATCTATTTCACGTACCAAATTTAGAGCATTTATAAATCATAGAAAATGAGCGTTCCGTTCCCTTGAATAAAATTAAATTGCAGCATACCAGTGCCTTCAGTTGTCCGATATGCACGCAAAATTATTCTGCAAAGTTTTATATGATATTAATTTTACATACCAAGTTCAGTGTATTTATAATTATTTATATCACAAAAACTGAATTACTGTCATTACGTTAACGGGATTAAATTGCAGGAGAGCAGCGCCACCAGTTGGTCAATATATGCACCCGAATTAAATCAGCGTAGTGTTACATAATATCTGTTTCACATATTAAGTGTGGTGCATTTGTGCACTGTAGAAGCTGAGATATAATCTGCCCATAAAAGGGAGAATTTACAGAATAGAAGCGAACCCTATCTAGTGATACATTCCAGCGGCTTATGAGCACCAAAGCTGATATTTAAGTCAATATCTAATTAAATATTCCTGATATTTAGCAAATTAGTTTAAAGTCTAACTAAACATCAAGTTTGGTTAAATTCCGCCCATTGGTTTGTGAGATACAGAGTCCACAAAACTTTGATGTTCTGGACATCTCAAGAGTGTTTAAACCCATGGAAAACCGGAGATCAAAAATTCCCAATTATCCAACACATTTTTCTTGGTATATACAAAATAATATTAATAATAATAATAATAAATAAATAAATAAATAAATAAAAATAAATTAATTTTTCGTAACTTAATTTATTAACAATTTAAGAAGCAAATAATAATGAATATCTGCAAAAGTAATCTGGAGTAATGTGTTTGACAGAATTGAACAATATAAAACTTAAGTAAAATTATAAATAATTATAATGATTACAATAACATATAATTAAAGTTTAAAATTTTGTAATTTTTTCTCACCGCATCTCTATTACATTTCAATGATTATTCTACATGTCAACTAAATTTGAAACTGAAAAAAAACTGTAAAAAAAAAAAAAAAAAAAAAAAAAAAAAGGCATTTTGTCATATTCGTTATAATCACACTGTGACAGAACGTGTTACGACGGTGATACACTTGAACGTTACAATAGAACGTTACAATAGAACGTTACAATAGACTTGTACTTTTTATAGATGGTACAAAGCAAATCTTTTCAGAACGTTCTAAGTAATACTATTTTTGAACGTCTAATCGAACGTTCTCTTGACACGAAACACGGTGTTTGAACGACTGTAACCGTTATTAGACGTTCACAGAACGTTCCCGTGCTACTTGGGTTTATTGTAAATGGTGTACCTCAACTAATATGACGCTCTAAGATTCAACCGCATCATTTTAAATGTATTTCGTATGTTTTCATTTTGTTTCAGTTTCTACAGGTACACTAAAGTTGAATATATAACAGGGATTTACTATCGTAATCGTAATAATCGTTAGTGAAGATTTAGCTGTTTAAAGTCAAATATTCAATGAATGTTCAATTTTAAAACACATAATTCAAAATATTGAAAGACCATCACTAAAAACTATATAAGAAATTACAAAAAAAAATTCGATAAATTTATTTAAATTTATTATGCTTTATTCTAACAGTTTCTTAAACAATTTTGTTTTCGTGATATTACATAAAAGTGCTGAGAATTAATTAGTTCTGCTTAACTATTATGTTCCATGTATTTTCAAAAATCACTTTTTTTTTTTTTTTTTTTTTTTTTTTTTTTTTTTTTTTTTTTAAATCTGGAACATATTGAAATATTTCTGCTTCAAATGCAAATTCAAATGCAAAGGCATACGAATATTAAATAAAAATTTCTGAAAACTTTTCTTAAAATTATTTATAAAGTAAATTATTAAAATTATTATACATATTTGTTCTTTTTCGTGTATTAAATCAAATACATTATATTGCGAGAAATACTCCACATTTAAAATCATTGTAATTTTTCGTAAGGATAAAAACAAAATATTCTAACAGATTATCGTTTCTTTCATTATCTAAATTCAGTGAGTCATTTATTTGCACTTAGTTAAATAAAATTGTTTTACAGTCTTATTTTATGTTAATAAAACAACTTTTCTCGTTAAAAAAATACATCTGTTTTACATCTGTATTCTGCTCATTTTTTTCTTTAAAATACAGCGTGCAAAACGATTGTATTTTCAGTTTTCCTTGAGATATTTAATAAAATATCATTTTTTTTAAACATTTATCACATGTATGCATTTTTTATGACATTTTATACGTAATTCTTAATTAATACTACGCGAACAATCAAAATTGTAATGGAATGTATACCATCCATCCGGAAAGATGAATCCCAGACCGTCGCCGATTGCTTATTAGCGTCGCTCTATTGCGACTTAAAATGCATTTCACCTCAACATCGACTTTAATTACATACCTTGACAAATTTTCAATATTCTTAAAACAATTTAAAAAGCGGATTTTATTTAATTAGATAAAATTTGCACATGAAAATACTAGAAGATGTGCAAATAATTTTGAAAAATAATTGTATATGATATGTAATAAAATTAAACTTATAAATAACATTTTTTGAAGCACTTTTTGTTTTTTGTGCGCATTACATTAATAAATTTGTTAATTGCTCTAATTTATTTGAAATACTTTTTCTACGCGCTTATTTTTGATACCAATTTCTCTTGTTATAGAGTAATTTCCTTTACAAATATTTTAAAAAATGATCAGCAGAGTCTACTTTTAGTAAACATTTCATAAAAAGCAAACTATTTTTATTTTACTCTTATATGTAATGAAAGTTTGAAGTTTTTAATTATGAATCAAAATGTAATGTAAAAACCAACATCAAAAAGTAATACGCAATTTTTTAAAAGCAGATATATATAACAAACAGAATATTACCTTAATCATTAAGTATTAATGTGATAATAATGAATTAAGTAATAATGAACAAAAGTCCATGACGTTAAAGTAATTAATCTCAGTTTTAAGGATATTTAATCATATAGAGTAAAAAAAAAATTAGACACTTGTTTATGGGAGAGTTGAATTTTAATAAACTATTTTTTTCCATGTGTCAAAAATACGATGCTAATAACTATCACGGAGAATGCAATCTAAAAATGATTTTCAACTTATATAAATGTTTTTATGAAAGCAAATATTTATAAAAAAAAAACAATTATTTATATATATATGTATATATATATATATATATATATTTATAAACAAATATTGATTTATTGGTAGTATAACGAGTAATAATCAAGCATGAAACTTTATTAATTACATTCTCAAAGATTTTTCTCTATTAAATGAAAAAAAAAAAAAAAAAACTCTTAAGAGTTTAACTATTATAAGTAAAAAAAAAAAAGCTTATTTCGCTATATATATTTATATTTTTCACTTTCATAAGAACTTAAATGCTGCTGTCATTTTTAAAATCATTTTTCACTATATGAATACTATTTTATAAATGCGAAATGTTAAAATAAACGCAATAGTTCTTTGACATCTAAATATCGATTAATCCGTAGTACAGAGGAATATAAAAGAGAATGATAAATTGATTAACTATGTTTTTAAATTTTTCAGCATTACGGTCGTCATATTTCATCATACATAGCTGATATAAAAGAGTTGGCTGACTAGTTTTTAGTTTTGAAATATATTAAGAATAGTGAGTATATTTATAATTATATGTAGTATATAATATTAAGTTCCTATGCATACGTATTATGCATAGTACTTATTTTATGAATTTCAAAACAGTTATGTTGAAAATTTACTAATCCGAAATGGGTTACAAACAATTCTGAAATAAGGTAAAAACTCTTTAGAAACGTAACCTATGGTTAGTAATTAAAATTTAATATATAATAAACATTTTTGTTTTTTTAATGTACTCAATATTTTATGTTTTCCTTCCTTCCTTTCTTTTCTTTTAATTATAAACGAAAATGAAATCCGAAAATATTTTTCATAAAATGCCGTTTCTTTATAAGTAGTATATAATAAACATAGTGTTTTTACAACGTTTAAATATTGGGAATTTTTTAGTATAATATAAACGATATAATACCTTACATTTATCTATCGCATTTTTTAAGACTTTTTTTTTCTGCGAAAGCAAGAAGGTATAAGAAGTGCGATATCACGTTAGTAAGCAAAATTGGATACGAAATAATTTTTCAATTTAGTTTTATATGCATTTACGTTGGGTGTCAATAATTGAAGATGAAAATGAAATCTAAAAGTATTTTCCACCGAATTTAAATATTTTTATAAAAACATATTGTTATGAAAAGAAGAATATTCTTAAAATATAATTCTTTAAAATATAATAACATGCGTTTTGTAAAAATACATTTTATTTAGTGAGATTTTTTTCTTTCTTTCCCCTTCTCAAATAATTTTTAGATGCATTACTTTAATAGATCTACCAATTATCTTTATTGAATCCGTAACACTGTTGTTACGCACCTTCTTTTTAGAGCACGTTTTTTCCTTATAATATTTTTCTATAATACATTTTTACGATTAAATATGAAGAAATAATTTCTCAAAACATTATGTATAAAAAAAAGAAGAATTTTACGAAATAAATTAGAATATTACCATGTCTAAATTAAAATGTAAAAGCTTAAATTTCATTTTTTTTTTTTTTAAACATGTATTTTTATTTTTCCCAACATTCATAAATCAATGAAATACAAGTAAAATTAACAAAACTTATCATTAATATTTCATTAGTTAAAGGGAAATATTTTATACATATATTTAAAAAAAAAAAAACAGCATCTTTGTTACAGACACACGCACGAACGTACATACACACACATATATATATAATACTAATTAATTACAAGAATTCATTATTTGAATATATATATAGAACCGATTATACATTTAGCCATTGATTTAATTATAAAATTCATTCATGATTAAACTTATTTAATTAGAGTTTTAATTAAGATATCTATTTACATAACTATCATTAATTTAAATTTTATTGTTTTCGTTCTAGCTAAATTACCAAATCCTTATATTCTCCGAACAAGAAGCAAAGAAATTTGCGACTCCTAAGTTAGATAACGTTTTTAAATATTATTATTTTAATATGCATTTCAAAAGATATTTCTGTAATTTGAATGAAAATATATTATAAGCGCAAAATATCATACAAAACACAATGTATGTAATTTAAGGTCATCTCGAAATTGAATTTTTTTAACAAAAATAAATAAATTAAATTAAAAATTAAAACTTAAATAAACAAAAATGTTAAAATCCTTTACCTGAACGGGAAAATAAACCATACATAAACTAACTTCAAATAATTTCAAATTAAAAATATTATTTTCGCATTTTATTTTTACATACTAATGTATAAAGTCGCTTTTATTTTTAATCAGATGAAAGACATAAACAAATTTAAAGTCATCAGTGGATTTTATTAATAAAAAACTTTTATTAATATAGCTTCTTGTAATGTGAATTTTTAGACCATTACGCTATGTAATACATATAAACACCTAAACTATAACAATTAATTTTTTTTTCCAATTTACATATATTAGATTATATAGTGTAAAGTTTTAAATTAATTTTAATATTTACTGACAAAAAACGTGAAAATAAACAAGGAAAGAGATAGCTTAATGTGTAACCTTAATAAAAATAAAATCCCTTTCAATAACATAAGCTTATGTGCAGAACTGTTTCAAAATTTTCAATAACAATTTATTCTCATGCCATTATACCTTCTAGGATTTCAATTTCTTCCTTTATTAAGTTCACATAAATCTATCAGTACATAAGCTAACATCGTTCCCTTCATCCCTCGTTACATACTCTTGAGCAAATTTTAATAACTGCATCGCAGAGTGCCTGTATAAACAGTGTTTATAATAGAGTATCTTCAGTCAATTTCCCATTGATCTCAGTATATCTCTTCTGTAATATGTTATGAGCCTCTTCTCATATGATTTGAATTTCCATCTAAACGAGGGATTCTATCACATTCATCCCGGGAATTCCCAAGAAAACATTCAGAGTAACATTTTTCGACCCTTTCTTTCAAGCCATTTTAATCCATTGCAAAGAACAAAAAGGGGAAAAAAAAGTTCGAAACTAAATAAAGGGAGAAAAAAATATATATTGTGAAATTTTCTGGCCATCGATTAGGTGAGAGTGTCATTTATAGGCAATAGATGGCGTGAGTAGTCGTGTGCTATGTCCCGAAAAGTGTAGAGATCTCAGTGCCGTTGTGTTCTCCCACTTATCCGTGAGTTCTCTTTTAATACAGTCGCAGTTAAAGGTCCGATCTGATCATGAAACGACCTCTGTATGTTTAGTTGAACGTGAGTTTCTTAGTGTGTTGTGCCAGTGACTGCACGACAGTGATATTTTGAATATTGTGACTCACGAATAAAAAAAAGAAAGGAATTGTTTTTTATAAAATACACAAATTATACTCGTGGACTAAATTTAAGAACGCCGTGGACTGATGAGGTAATTAAAATTACAACTATTCTTATTTTGATTTTTCTAAGAAGTACATATTACAAACCATAACATAAACTATTTAAATAATTAATTTCCATAAATTATTAAATTTTTTTCGACATATTTAGAAATATCTGTTTATAAAACCGGTTTACTAACATTTTATAAATCCATTTATGCTATGCAAAGCTACAAAATAATACATATATTTGAATATATAATATATTTTACTAATTTGATGATTCCACTGTTAAAGTTATTATCGATGAAGACTTTTCGCAGTGAATTATTTTTAATTTTGGATAAATATAGTTTATCAAAATTTTCAATTATAAAAGTATGAATCATTCTTAAATATCATAACCATATGCTATTCAATAATTCTTTACTAGGAATTTACTACAATTGATAAATAAACGACAATTAATCTCAAAATTAAAATCTTGAGTAATTGAAAACCCTTCATTTCATAAAACTAAAACAACCCACTAAATATATTCATGTTTTTCTGTATTAAAAGTTTTCTTTCTAAGATAGGTGTTTACAATCTTATAGAATAGAAAAATATTTCATAAACAGAGATTCCTTGAATATTTAGATAAATGCATAGCGATTTAAATTTAATTTACAAAAAAAAAAAAAAAAAAAAAAAATCTATAAGTCAATAAAAGTATGAAATAATCTGCACTTATATAACTGTTCTAGAAAATGAAATAGATCCTTTCATGATACTTATCAGCATAAATTGTTAAAAAATGTTACTTTTTATCAATCCGTTTAATGTACATTAATCTGTTTCTCAAAACATTTTGAAGCATCATTTAAGCAAACGCAAAATACATAAAAATGATGTATACATAGAATAAATAACTCAGAAAATTGTTATTATGATACATTAAAGTTTATCTTACGTGATGATACTAATATTTTAGTTATCGTTAAGGGAAAATTTATCATTAAAATATGATGTAATAAAGATACGTTATATCAGTTTATTAAAATAAAAATATTTTTTCAAAAATTCTAATTATTTTAAAAATGCAAAAAAAGATTTTTTGTAGTATTACAAATTGCTAATATGTGTAATATACATAATTACAAAAAGAATATTTGATAAAGAAATATTTAAACAAATGTAAACAACATTTTCAGCAGTTCTTTCGGATATTTCTAAAAAACACTTTTACTATATACTCATTTTTTTTTATCTGAAAAATGTTAGTCTTAATTTAACTTTATTAGCATAAAATAATACCTTTCTTATTTACCATATATTTACATTTATTTTCTAACAGTCTACATAATCAAGTAACAAAAATATATTCAAATAACAATATTCAAATGCAAAATAATATAAAAATATGTTTTTCCCAAGAGTATCTTTATTAATTCTCACTAGTATTATTTTATTTTGTTTGGCGTCTTCACATTCATATAAATTAAAATTAACCTATTCAATGAAATATATACAAATATGTTTATCATATTATTTTTAATTGATAATAAATAAGTGTAAAATATGTATAATTACAAGCATTTTAGAATAACATGTAATGCATTTTAAATGTGCATTAAAAACATTTCAGTTGCATTTTAATATATTTTATTTTTTTAAAATATATTGACAATAAAACTTTTTTTTCTTCCGTAATTCGATAGAATTTTACTTTTAAATAATTGTATTCTTTGGAATTTAAACAATATAATTTTAATAGTTTCGTATAATAATAGTAAGAATATAATAATAATAAAGAAAAAAGCAGAATTCTACAAAAACATCTTTGTGCCGTATTGTCTAAAATTCACACTAACATCATTTACTTTTATTAAAGTAGCTTCCTTTTCATAGAAATTAAGATTACCTTTTTAAACAAAAAATATATTGCTTGTATATTAAATTATTATCAATCTGTTATATTGCATTATTTTACGTTTAGACAATGTGCGTGTATGATTCTGTTGTAATTCCAGATATTCTTATATAAGTACATGTTGAAATTAAATGCATAAAATTTAATATATATAACAAAAAAGTTGTAATTTGACTGTAGTGTAAAATTCAGATATTAATTACATTATCTTTTTATCCTTAAATTATGTAATGTTTAATATTTTTTAGTTTAAGAATTTTATTTTATATTAAAAATTATGGAAATTTATAAGGATAAAATTATTAATATATACTGGCAAAACAAATAGCAAATTAAATATCTTCATTTCTTCGATCTGTAACAAGATTAATCAAGACAACTACAAATTTATTTCGAATACATGAATATACACCACAAAACTAAAACGTTCTTTTAAGTAACTAATATTTTTTATAAACTTAATTTCTGTCATTAAAAAGTATTTATTAAAGCAATATGAAAGTTATTCCTTTTCTAATCAGTAAAAGAATCATAGTTAAAATTTTATATAGAACAGATATACTAAATTCTTTAAATCCCATTGAAAAAAAATCATATTATTTTGAACTTAATAAAATTTTTATCAAGACTTTCTGTACAACCCTTTGACATCATTTGAATTTTTATGTACATTTCCTCATTCGAGTACATACTTTGAAAATCCTAAATATTTTCTATAAATGATTTATTATCCCTAAGATGTACAGTTTTTTGAAATATATAAAAAATAATAAGAAAAAATCGCAAATTGAATAAATAAATAAATAAATAAATAAAAAATGAAATACACTTCTTACAGTCGTTAAATTGATAAAATAACGAAATAAAAATGCCTATCACAAATTTAATATTTTTAACTTTACTCATTTGATACACATTATTTATAGTTTTGAGAGTAAATTAAATTAGTTTTTAAGATATATATTAACATAGAATACTTCAGTAGAGGAATAAACCGTCACTAAATTCACCCAAGAAGTTATTTTTTTTTTCGATATATCAGATTAATATGCATGTTCCAATGTCAATTATAATCAGCGGTATATGAAAGAAAATAAAGTACCACATGAATGCATGTAAACTATCTTGCATAATCTTACACATTTATAAATGTATATTTGATCTAATTTTATTAATCTTATGTTTATTTTATAAATTTTACTTTTTTTACTTAAATAGTTTTTAAATTATGTTATAATAATTTTAAAATACTATCGATACTACATTCAATATTTTCATTGTAAGCTGATATTTTTAACGGTTAATAGTTTCAACAATATAATAAATTTATAAGTAACATTTTTTAACTGCCACGTGTTATTGAAGCAGTCGAAATTATTTTTAATTGCTGCAATACACAGACTATACCATTCGTAGCTTATACAAAGAAGACCAATAGAGAATACAACCTAAAGAAATCAATAATAGCAACCACAAATGAATCTAATTAATGCAGTAGATCTGTAGGAATTCTAGATACATTTCAAAAGATTAGTATAGAAAATTTTTGAAACACATAATATGCTTTGACGAATACAAAGTATGATTAGAAAAATGCAGTAGAATTTCAATAACATTGAAAGAATGATCATGGTAAATACCTTCAGATGATATATTTAAGCATGCATAAAAAAACGTATAAGCTTTTAACAATTATTCTCGGAATTATAATATTAAATTATCAAGTAATCAAATATCAAGAGCTAAATTTGAAAATTAGGAAATAATGCATTTTTCATCGCACATTTATTTCTTTTACTTATATAAACTTTAAATTAATATATGTAATTTCTCTTTCTTCTGTATTTGAAACACGTTTTGGATATGTTGAATATATATATATATATATATATATATATATATTGTTTACTAATTTTGCGGATTGCTCAAAAATTCAATTATTTAATGATAAATGTGTTTCAATGTACTGAAATTTAAATTAACCCGCCAGTGCACCGGTTGGGTCTGTGAGACCCAGTTCATTTACTAGAATGTAATGTAAGAGAAACATTTTATATATTCTGTGAAAAAAATTATAAGAAACGTAAGATTTATGCTTCGTTTATTGTGAGTTTTTATTTTGTGCGTGTTATATTGTAACCATTCAAATATTGAAAGAAAATTGTGCCTTTTTCTCACCCGTGCACTGACGTGTTAAACAGTAACAGCTTGTTATTCAGAAAATAGTATGATAACCGTGAATGCGTATAATCACATATTTTTATAAAAGAAAAAAAAATAATTCTTAAAAAAAAAAAAAAAAAAAAAAAAGATAAAGCGATTATTATTATTATTATTATTATTATTATTATTAACAAATAGAACGTTTTTAATATTTGAATCATTAAATACAATCCGGTACTTACTGATTTACTGAAGTCGATAATCTGAAAGAAAAAAAAAAAAAAAAAAAGCATTATCTACAATAAAACTTTTATGAGGCGGAGAATGAGAAATTGAAGAATCAAGCCGTTACTTTTATGTAAGTTGACTGTATCTCTATTTAGTAAATTTAGCGTTTCATACATAAGCTTTATATTTAGCTTATTTTTTGTATATAAATTTTGATGGATAATTGTAAATGTAATCAATTTCTTTTACTTTTTTATTTGACAATATTTCTAAAGGGGAGGGTTTATCTAATGACAGCAGTGGTGAATTGTGGAACTATGTTTAAAATATTTAAAACATTTATATAAATTAGATATAGCCAGCCATTATAAATAATTAAACACACACACACACACACACACACACACACACACATATATATATATATATATAATAAATTTTAACAACAAATATATTTATAATAATAGTAATATATGTAATAATAAATAAAACTGAAAAATTCACAAAATTATTTTCTTATTATTTTCTATTAGTTGCTTTATTATCGACAAAAAAAAGTAACCTTTTAAATTAATTTCTAAATTTAACGAAAGGTACATGTAATTTTCACTGACACATTATGTAATACGGATTAAATAAATAGCAATAAATAGTCTAGTAGTCGTTAGAAAACGCAGCCCATCGAAATGAAAAAATAAAATAAAATAACATTTAAGAAAATTAATAATAATTAAAAAAAAATCACTGAAAAATAAAACTCCCATTTCGCCTAGTCACTCTCCGTTTTCTAGAAACACCAACCCCCCCCCCCCCCCCCCCTTATTTTTTTCCCTGTTCGATAACTTTATGACCATGAATTTGATTTGAAGAATGAAAAATAATTAATTTAACACCTGAAAACAAAAAAATATAAAGTTTAAAAAACAACATTAATAACAGGTTAAAAAAATAAAAGGTATGTATCGGATAATTTCAGTGGCAAATCCCTCATCCCTTAAATTTTTTCCCTTGTCGCAAATGTCCACGTTTAGAATTTTCTAACTCTGTAGCCCCTCAGAAGATATTTAACGGTTAAAATAATCCCCCCCTCTTAAAAATAAAATTTATAGCCATAAAATCACCGAAAAATGAAAAATTAGGAGGCCAATCCTAAAAAACGGTGGGTGATAGTGCCAAAGGGACATCATATTCGGATTCAGGAAGTCATTTTACATAAAAATACGCTGAAATTGTGTCAGAGGCAATTTCCATGCCGAGTAGTGGAATCAAGAAAGAAATACTCAGAGACACACATAGACACAGAAACACCCCTCATTTTCTATACAGACTATTATTTAAAAAATAGAAATCAAATATGGAAATTTTTATGATTAGATAAAAATTTTACTTTACAAATATATATGATACTAAATTACTATGTTCCTATTGGGTTAAAAGTTATCATATTTCATTAGAACTAAGGTGAAAACTCTATTATTTTAAATTGTTTCCTCAATTACTTATATATATATATATATATATATATATATGCGTGTGTGTGTGTGTTTCTTATGGGTTTTATAGGACATAGAGTGCTGTAAATTTTTAGCAAATCGCATGCAGCACTACAGAAATGTCCCCATTTTTACATGCAACATTCATTCTATGCCCTTGAAAACGAAATAATGTTGTATGTTTTAATATCAGATTGCTCATTTTTTAGTCATCTTTATCTAGTTTTTTATCTAGTTCTTCATGTGATACTTTTTTACATCTTCTGCAATGTTCGGAAAGGTTTTCAATATATATATATATATATATATATATATATATGCATCCGTATAAACTTCAAAATAAAATGAATAGTAAACATGAATGTTTTTGGTTATAAAAATATAAAAAAGGATAATAAATATGAACAAAATTAAATATGCTTTTTCGAGGTAACTTATATATTAGTTCTCATTCGAATATGAAGATTTTTAGTATGAAGGTTTGTTTTCATTTAAAACAAGAAACAAATTATCATCTTAATATTTCTATCATTTTCATTCGTAAGAGATACTAAAATAAATATTTTCATAAATGGAATAGTTTTAATACGTTTATATACGAAACTATGTTTTTTTGTAAATCAGTAATATCAGAATTACATAACTATAAAAAATTTAAATACATGAATATTTAAACACTTGTTTCTGTTTTGTCTTTTCTGATCAATCAAAATACAAATTATATATATGAAATTTTTATTTTTAAGTTACTAAAAAACGAATAAAACGATTTTTATTATGTGATACTCTAATCATAATTCAAGCGACACATAAATACATACATTCTAAAATATTAAAACCTATCAGATGAAAGTAAAAGAATAAATAAATGAAAACATTTGAAACACCTTTTATGATACTTCGAAAGTGAACCAAAATGCACATTTAACTAATAAATCAATATCATGAAATTTAAAAAGCATTTTACTTTATCATAATTATAACTATTTTATAACTGTTTAAATCAGTTTTTGTGTATTCTAAATTACTAGACATATACATTAATTTTTGATTAAAAGTATCATCGAAATCTATTACAGATATCGTTGATAATTTTAACATTTTGAAAATGATATATTTTTCTTTGTATAATATTATAATATGGATTAAAAATATATTTCAAAACATAGTATTCATGGGATTTAACTGAATGTTGAAACAGAATTTATATTTTTGGAAATTCTCGTTTTTTAGTGGCCTACAAAAATTGATAAATTATTTTCATTTCTTTTATTATTATTATTATTTGATTAAAGAAATTCATATACAATGGATCACTATGAAAAATTGCGTATTTAAATATTGAAAATGATTAAATTTTAAAGAATAATGTTTTACATGTTATTGAATTTGAGATATTGTCTCTTTCCTTGTAATTAAGGTAAAAATACTACAGTCGTATTTTAGGATAAAAAATATTGAGGAAAATATAAATATTATTTAGAGAATACCAGTTTTTGGATTTTGATTTAAACTGACACAATATTTTACTTTTGAAAAATACTTCATATTTAAATTTTAAAACTTTTTTTTTTGAACAATTTAAATTGAAAAAGCATATAAATATCAGAGAAATGTGAACTACATGTTAAAAAAAAATCTACAATGTTTTAGTTTTAAAGAATAATGTGCCGTGATAAAACAACCTTCTGAAGATATCTTCAGAAGAATATATCTTTTTACAAGCTTGCAGTTTCGATATTAACAAATAAACCAAATAATACGCAAAATACGTAATTTTCTTTAATCTGAGACACGATACTTAATAACAATCTTTGTTTCTAATATTAGTATTTGCATAAAAAGTATTAAGAGAATTGTCGTGGATAAATAAGATATTAAAACACTTTTGTATCATTTAACTTTCAATGAATGAAGCTACATGATGTGATTCCTGTCTCTCGTGACATACAATAAAAGGATTCTCTTATCTTTTCTTATTTTCTTATTACTTAAGTAACTGCTGAAGTTTACAATAGGAAAAAAAACAGAACCTCTGAAGGGTGATTGACCTCACTCAAAGTTTTGATTAGAAGAAATAAAAAAGTCTATTTCTTATGATTTGATACTATGTTTCAGCATTAGTTTAACAATCAAATAATTCTTTAAATAGTTTACCCTAACTCTTAAACAATATTTCGCTATGGCAGATAATCTCATTTCCTATTTATTTTTATATATATCTATAGGAA